>WTSP01006040.1:1857-29108 GCA_025331215.1 Actenoides lindsayi
CTAGGTCTCTCTCCCTTATTCCCTTTCTCTTCCCCTTTGGGGGGGGTGGGAGGGGCGTTAACAGAAAGTGTCAGTTATAGGTCTGAGGGGCTGCCCTGACCCTAAACTGTGACAGCATGGTAGACACAAACTTCGTCTGAATTGCAGGTGCTGTGTATTTTTGCATTTAGATTTGGGAACATCTAAGGTGAGAGCCTGGGTTCAGCGCTAGGGAAACTGATCTAGTACGAAATGCTTTTTTATTAATTACCGATACAAAAGTAGGACTATGACAAGTTTATGTACCTTTTTATCGTATTGTCCCTTGGCAGATCCGTTATAACTATCAATCTGCTTTTTTTATCTTTTGTGGTTACTGTGGGGGATGCTTACATGGCACAGCCCGGGCAAATGACCTAGTATCTGCTATAGCTGCGTCAGGCAGTCTGAGCTTGTTCGGTAGTCATCTCACTGGTGGAAATAAGTAGTTCTTCATAGCCTCTCATGATTGGATTTGATTGTCATGTCTTGACATCTTTTGACCTAACTTAGAATAAAACCACTTAATGTGTAAATCCTTTTCAGAAGCCTGTAATATTCTGTTGGCATTATTATATTTCCAGCAGTCTTTGTGTAGGTTTCCTGTGCATTCTTGAGAATTAGGAGGAATCTAGTTGTACAGCACCTTCATACCTTAGCTAGCATTATGAAGTCTTGGCCTGTCACTTGGGCACTGGCTACCAGATTATGCCTTGTGGTTGTGTATACACAAAAATGACCCAAGACTTTTTATGGAGTCAGGAACATGAAATGAAGGGAACCTAAAATAAGCCCGCCGAAAATTTTTTAGTGTAGAAACTGTAATGTTTAAGTGGGTTTTTTTGTTGACACTGATGCCAAATGAGGAGGATTGCAGTAACTGTGTGGTGAAACGCTATGCAAAAAGGAAAATGTTTATGGTGAAATTCCTTCTGATCCTTCCCTGTGCACTTCTCAGTATTTGTCAGAGGAAACACTGTAGTGCCACACTTGAGAGAGAGAAAGCTTTTGGGTACATAACTGTCTGAACCACTTGGAACTGGGAACAAAAATTTCTAGGGTTTGAGCCCTGATCCCTTCAGTGGTGCAGGACTTGATAAATTATTTTTATTCAAAGACATTAGATCAAGTAAATACCTTAATATCTCACTAGTTTTTTGTAACAAAAATAAATTGATGTCCCTAAATTGGTCAGAAGGGGTAAAATATGATCTTGTTTTGTATCTATGGTAATTAAATTTTTTAGAGCAAACCAGTACCTAGCACTCATTGAAAAAGATGTGAAGTAAGTATGCCTATTTTCTATTAAACCATAGACTTTGAAAAGTTACAGATGATGGAAATATTTGCATACTGTTTCTTTGCTGAACAGAGGAACACAAGGGCTTAATTACTTAAGACAATTTTGCTTGGCTACACAGTCTTTTTTTTCCACCCTTTTCTAACAGTTTACAGCTGTGCCTAGTGTTGTGTATGATGTATTAATTTCCATGTTTCAGTCTATTAAAACAACTGTAACATTTTAATATTCTTTCAGTATTGACTGACATAGTAAGAGTAAAATCTCCAGTCTGTACAAATAGAGAAGCCGTGCTTGTTCTAAAGTTTTTCTAGCATATTTTAAAGGTGATGCCCTTCAGAGTACTGCAGATTTAATTCTGTCTTGGTTACAAGAGTGTTCAAAGTTTAGACAAAAGACCCTGTCATTGCTGTAGCTGTCAAGGTGCCAACATCTTCAAGATAAAAGCATTCTTTTTTTTGTTCTTTTTTCTTTTTTTTTCATTGCCTAATAAGCAGGAGGACTGGATCCAGTGTATGCTGGCCACCGCATGTCACTGCTGCCTGCTAGATTTAAAGTATGTTATTTAGTCAGCATGTTGTTCTGTAAGTATGAATGTCAGCATGGTTCAAGTGCACAGGGTTTTTCTGAACTCAGGAAAACTGGGGTTAGTAGAAAAAGATAAAGAAGGTAATATTCTTGCTAGATGTCTAACCTCTAACTTTGTAACCTCCCAGCCTGTTGGGCTACTTGAATTTTTCTCTCTCGTTTATTCTAGGAGAATACTGCATTATAAGTAGCTTTTGCTCTTTTGAAACAAGAACTAGATTGTTGAATATCATTATCACTGGCTCTTATAATAACTAAAACTGGTAAACTATGAGGAAGATTTTACTTAAGATGCCAAGTGAAGGGTAGTACTCAAATAAAAAAGAGACTTGAAACTTTTAATTTGTAGGTCTGATTTAGAAGCAGCCCTATAAGAATGTAGTACAGTCATTTTCTAGTGTGTTCTGTTAATTAAAATTCAGGAGGCATTTTCTTGTTCCCTGGCTTAACTGAAGGTTTTGCTGTGCTTTTGTTCCGTATCTGAATAGATGTTGTTGAAAGCCAAAGTGTAAGGGAGAACTTTTCAAAGACGGCATGACTCACTGAACGGTGAGAATATCACAAAGTGTACAGGCAGCTGTGTTCACAAGGCTGTTCTAAACTGACAGTTAACTTTTCAGTTGAAGGTAAGCCGGAAGGTTTTTAATTGTTGAAAAATCTGCAGTAACTTAATTCTAATATAAGATACTCCTCAAGGTATTTGAACAGATTGGCAAGCAGTGAGATGAACAAAAAAAGGGCTGAATGAACAAGAGAAATGGTTGATACTGGGTAACTTAGAAACAGTTTGCTGTAGCCGAGTTATTGTGAGTATGAGTTCACTGAACTCATAGCGAAGTTTGTCATTTTAGATACATGATAAGTGTTAAAATCAAATGGAAGTTAATATCTAAATATGTTTAAAAATCTTTTCTCTCCTAGAGCTAATAAAAGAAAAGAAAAAAGCTTTGGTTATAGAGTTACCCTCGAACTACACACCTCAAAAAGTGGTTCTTAAATCTTGAAATAAAAAGGTTATTGCAATATCATAGATACACAGACTTACTTTTTATTTATACCATATTATTGTGAACTGTTGCTAGAAGATGTAATTTGCTTATTATATGAAAGCAAGCTGTTAGAATGCTTATGTATTTTGAAATGTGTATACAGCTCATAACTAAATACTGATTTTATTTATTTTATATTAAGTAGACAAAAACCTAGCTGAGCATTGATCTCAATTTGTGAAGGAACTAAATTAAATTTTTGGTCTTTCTCATTATTTATTTGCCTTTGTGAAGTGTTATGACCAGGGAAGAAGGTTACAGAGAAGAATTTAGCTATGACAGGATGCCAACTTTGGAGCGGGGAAAACAAGAGAATGGAAATTATATACCAGATATCAAATCCAGTGACCTTCAGCTGTCGAAAAGGCTGCATCCTTGCTTTAGTTATAGAACATGGATCTTTTCTTTGCTGATGGGAGTAAGTACTTTAAATGATGCAAAGTTTAACAATGCAGGTAAAGGTCTCAATAGCCAGTAATCTGTTCTGTTTCACATCAGCTGGGGACTCTGAATTTCATCACTGATATTATTGAATAGACATATTTGTACAGAAAGGAACATATTTAGCAAATTTACAATGTAACACTTAATTGACTAATGTTATTCTTTGGATAGTTCTACACTAAACAAAAACGCTATAGGAAGGCTGTTTTTTGCCTCTAATGTTAATCATGTAGCATAAACAGAGAATAAGTGTGGTAGTGGTAAATATCAACCCATAGGTATGTATAAGCAGTGCCTTTTGGTAAAGAATGTTAAGTATCCTGATCATATTTAAACTCATTTTTAAACTCATCTTAAAGGTACTTGCTGTCATAGCATTCTGGCATTAAAATACATATGGTACTTAATTGTCACATTTATCTTTCAGGGTTCAATACTTATGTCATTATTAGAATATTCATGTAATGAGGTATATGCTTGTGTTTCTTACATGGACATCACAGTGATTTGAGTTTCTGTGTCACTGCTAGAATCATAGGACACTGATCATGCATGTACATCACATGCTGCTTCACCTGAGCCAAGTTAATTAAAATTCGTGGTAGCAATTAGAATTTGATCTTTTCCTGTCAGCTTGTGTGTTTTGAAGAGTAATTTTTATTAAGAGCTAAATATGTTTCACTGTTAGTATGGTAATTACTTGTTTTTGCACAGTGAATAAAAGCACTTCCTTATTTTCGTAGAAAATACTGAACGTTTTTTCCTTGCTGGCAATCTACAAACTTGGATTTTCTTTCAGATGTACTGTTACATAAAAAGAGAGCAAAAGAAGTGCAGGCTTTCTTTGCGCTGAATTTTCTCAAAATTAATTGTCAAAAAGAACAAGTGTTTTTAATTAGATTTTTCCTTTTTGCAGAGTTGTGAATGTTTGATTGTTTGATGATGGTTTGCTGAAGTCATATTATTAAGCAGCATGAATTTTGTAGATAAATGAAAATTCTACTTTATTAATAAACTAATACAATAAATTCCAATTAGATTTTTCTCCCAAGTATTATAGAGGTTAATCTCTCTGAACTCTTCTGAAAGATGGTGTCCAAAAGGGAAAGTCTGTACACTGAGCAACAGAGTCATAGTGAACAGAGTCGTCTACTTCATGGAGCAGTTGCAAACTATAGAGTAACATCAAAGTGTCTGCTAGTTAGTATGGCCCGTTCTTGCATGGGAACAATTCAGAGTGCTTCAAGCACAATTTCAAGTTGTGTTCTAAAAATACTGTTTTTCTAGTCTGCCAGCATTCTCTGCGTGTGCTTATACACACATACTCTTACTTTCTGTCATTTTTTGACAATAACTTTTTAAAGACCCCCATAATTTAGTAACATAAAAAAAATGGCCAGATAAAACAAAAGAGCTATTTGGTCTCTCTCATCTTGCCTAGCCCTTTCAAAGAAATACTTACTCAGAGGAATGACAAGTGAAAAGAAAACAGGTTCGTAGACTACACTAATAATTTATTGCTGAGAGTCTGACTCTGGTAGTGATTGAGTAAACAAGATAGTTAGCAAGGGAACAGGAGGAATTGAACGTTCATAGGTGTGTCACTGGACCAAAGCAGGAAGAGAGTTTGGAGGGAGGCAGGAATATAGGTGGAAGAATCTTCATCAATGTATCCTGATATATTTGTTACTCCGTTCTAGTTGGTAATTGCCCAACTGTCCATATGCATAATGTATGTTGGTGGAGCCAAGTGGAGAATGCAAAGTAGAGTCTTAGCTAAGGTTTCTGAAACATTTTTACCAGTGAACACTGCAATTAACTTTTGAGCATTTTGTTATGTATTTGCCAAGTCAGGGCACAATGCTTAATTCAAACATGATTATGTTGTTCAGTATTAAGTCTCGGTAATCAGCAAAACGTCTTCAGAACTCAACATGTTTTGATATTTTTCCTCAAAATTATTCTCACAAAGAATGCATTATTAAGTGTTCATCAGTACCTTAATTTGAAAGGAATTACTGATTTCTGACTAGTTGCCTTTTAAAAAAAAAAAATTATTTGTATTAATTTATCTTATTTGTTGCTTTGCAGACTTGCCTCCTTATTACTTCTGGATTTTCACTATATCTGGGAAATATTTTTCCATCTGAAATGGATTATTTACGTTGTGCAGCAGGTTCAGTAAGCATTCTTAGTTATTTGCTGTGGCTATTTGACAGCAAAATCAATAGTAAATAATTTTTGTTGGTTTATTGTCTTTTATTCTGCCTGTCTTTTTACTCTAACTTGAGTAAAATATGAATTAAAGATGTCTGACATTTTCCAAAGTCCAGTATTTTTTACTGTATTTTTAGGGACTCATATTTTTTTTCTGTATTATATATGCTTGATCTGCAGTTTAGATCCCTGTGCATGAGTCTGATGCACTTGTTTTGTTCATGGCAGGATTCTCTTCTGTCATTGTTATTTTTGCAACTCGACTGCAGATTTGTTTTAAGTTAGGTGCGAGACTAATGCTTTAAACAAACAAGTCCCAGGAGTCACTCTGTGAATGAGTTGCCACTTAACGTTTCTGCTAGTGGTGTTAAAATATTGAGTTGAAGCAGTTCTTGAAGTGAATATATTCACTGATGTGCTATTTGCTGCAACATTAGTGTTAGTCACTGAGGTGTCTCTTTTTCTGCCCCAAATCTTGTTTCTTTGAACTTTGTATTGATTGCAAATTTGCAAAGATCGGGTAGATGCAGAAGGTTATCACGCTGGGCTTGGATGGTTTGCTGTGGGTAAAAATGTGTACATTTGGCTGTCTGTATGTGAGCAAAGTGTTACAGCTCCTACTATAGATAATGGAGTCAATATAGCTGGAAGAGCCTAGGAGGCTCTATAGCCAACTGACCACAAAGTGCCTAGTTTAGCATGAGCTGAATCGCTCTCTAGACTTCTTTAATCATCTTGAGTAGCAGTAGGATTCAGTTGCATAAACATAGTCATGCTGTGTTTGAGAGACTCTAGGGTATTCAGGACATAAAAGGATGTTTTAATTATGTTAAATACAGGTCATTTAGGTGTTAAGAAAGGGCTGCCAGGAATTTTAAATGTCATTATTAATCTAGTTATAGTGGTTCCATTGTTAAGCCATCGGTGTTCCAATGTGTGAAAAGATAATTAGTAAAGAAATGCTGCATTTGTTACCTGATTCCTTATTTAACATAAAACCATTTAAAATAATTTTAGTTGTGTATATTTTTATTTTGCTTATTAGTATGTTGTAGCATTATGTATTTGTGTAAAATAGAGTTGGATCTGTACTAGTACCATATATGTTGTGGTGAGGAAGAGCTGAGATGGAGAAATTATTCTGTGAAAATTTTCACTTGTGCATGACTTTTTCATTTATCTCTCCCCTTAAGTACAGAAACACAGTTCTTTGTGAACATAGTGGAGCTCTCAGGCACAATTCTTAAGGTGTAATTTGACTCAACAGATCAGTTTTTACAAAGTTCTTCAGAACTGTGTTGAGAGTAGCCAAATTTTAGTTTACACAACCATGACTTCGTCTTTGAAGGAATGTGGAGGCCCAGTTTGGGAGTAGCAGTGTTTTTCTTTTCCTGCTCAAGGATCTCAGGCCTTCTAGAGTTAATTTGAACTAACAAAGGCATGAAATGCCTCATGAAAGACTCTTTCTTTCCTTCACTCATCACATTGTGCTGGGTAGCTGCTCAAAACTGAGGGATATGGTAGGCATATTTAAACCTCTTGTAATCCTCAGATACTGTTTGTAATTAATGAGCTCAGACGAGAGCGACAGACTTTCCTCAGCGTTTCTGGTCTTCTCTTTGTCTAAGTTAACTGAAATATTCAGACCAAAAAAAAAACCATGTGTAGAAAAACATATTAAAAATTATTTGTGCAGAATATCCCACTAGTCTTCTCTTTTAATTTTCCCAGTGTATTCCTTCAGCAGTTGTGAGCTTTGCTATAGCAAGGAATAAAATTAATGTGGTAAGTATAAAATGTTATTGGCAATTATATTTTTTTCCCCCCCTATGGTTAAAATGAGAGAGAAACTCATTCTGAAATTGTTTTTCAGATACCAAATTTTCAGATTCTCTTTGTCTCTACATTTGCTGTTACAACAACGTGTTTAGTTTGGTTTGGATGCAAACTTGTCCTCAATCCATCAGCTATAAATGTAAGTTACTAGAACAACTACTAACTAATGCTACATTTGTCTTGTTAAAAAAAGGGGAGTGGGGTGTGAGGTGGGTGGAGATCACATGTAATAACATTGTCAATACCTCAATATTCCTATTTGATTTGTAAGAAGCAATCATCTAGCAGGAACTTTCCTGTGTAACACAAGACTGGAAAATTGACATTGGAGATGAAAACTTACATGGCTAAAAGACATATGGTACAGCTTACTTAGAGGAGATTAACATGGAAATGACTTTCCTGTCTTCTTGTATTCAGAGTTCAAAAACATGAGTTAGGACTTCAAAATGATCCAGTTTGATCAACAGACTTTATTTTTCTGTTGACTTTAGCACATTTTGTTGGTTTGTTATTTGTTTATTTTTTTGAAAGAGAAGAGTCAGAAGAGAAATTTGAAAATGAATTAGTAGCTCATCTGTATATTAGCCAGTTTTTTGAGTTGAATTGGACTGAAATGAGAAGGTATCATAAACAGTGCTACTTCTAGGAGATTTCATCATCAGCCTAAGTATAATCCTTTCCTGGATCTTCTTTAATGGATAGTTTTGTTTGTGAAGCCGCCAGGAAAGAATCTTTTGATGAACATTTTCCTTCTACATTGTCAACCAAGAGAGCGCAGTGGTTCCATCATTTGAGGCACATATACTTCATGCTGGGTAAAGGTCACTGGATTTGAGTCACGTAAGGAAAAACTTCTTTAGTTTGGAGGTAATGGAGCACTGGAACAGGCTGGCCCAGAGAGGTTTTGGAGTCTCCTTCTCTGGAGATATTCAAAACCCACGTGGATGCATTCCTGTGCAACCTGCTCTAGGTGAACCTGCTTTGGCAGTGGGTTTGGACAAGATGACCTCCAGAAGTCCGTTCCAACCCCTACCATTCTGTGATTCTGTGAAATAACATAGCAATAGGTATTATCATTACCACTGATGTACTCAATACAGCTATGTAATACATTTGATACGAAGGTTAATGACTGTTCTTGTGTGCTATTGCTAGTTCTCCCACTATTGTATCAGATGTTGTGATGCTAAGAGCTCATCAGTAATAATGGCTCCCTGAAATAATGTAGCAGATCAGGATTAGTGTTAGTAACAAAAGAATTTTCTAATAGATAAATGGTGCATATATAAAGTTCACTTTGGAGTTATCTGTGCTATTCTAATAACATCTGGTTAGCTCCAGATTTCACTGATGTTGAACTTTTAAATTAATTGTGTTTACTTCCTTTTAGTAAGTGCAGTATATTAGGCCAATACTTACAAACCTGCTTTTTAAATTAGAGAACTAAGTCTGTCTTCCCATTTCTGTGCATCTGGCCCTATTTTCAGAGAGATGGATTATTGGAGTCAATCAGAGCTGTGGAGATTTAGCACTCTGCACAGTTAGATCGTTTGAATTCATTTAAATTTGCTTTAGATGTGGGTAGTTTTGCCTTTTGTTTGAGGGAACAAAGTCATTGTCCCCCAGGTTCTGTGTGTATCTCAGGACAGTTTACACCAGTCAGTTCTTAGCACACAGCCTTTGCTAGCATATTGCTGGTGTAGCAGTTCCCTTGTGCATTTGCCCTCTCAAGTATCTTAGGCTGTTGGGGCTGAATGAGTTATATACAAGACATGAGAGTACTGCCTTTTCCCTTCCTTACTTGGTAGAGAGTTCAAATACTAGAAACTGGTCTAAGCATTCTGAGAGAAAAGAGCAGAAAAGTGTGACTGGAGACTACCAGACCCTTTGCATTCCCTTCCCCTGTTAGGTGGGATCACAGTGCTGTCAGGACAGTGGATGGCTGTATCTGCCCAGGAAGGGTGGTTGCAAGGGACTCATTTTGCCACCACAATAAATAGTTATTTTGTCATGAGTCCCAGTGTGACAAAATCAATTTTGCTTATGTTCTTGAAAAGCCTTGAGCTGGCCCTGTGTCTAATAGCTTGAATTTAATTGCATACTTTTGAAGTGAGTAGTTTTTAGGCTGCATAAAAATTTGCATTTTCTAGTATTAAATATAACAATAGTATTTTCAAGGCAGGGAAAAAAAAAAGATATTATATTAGACTGGAAAAGTGTAAGTGGCAAACGCTATATCTATAAAAGGCAGATTCTCACTTTGCCAAATATTAGTTATATGCAATAATATCCACAATACATCCTTGGTTACGTAGTTTTAATTCTTTTCACTTGCCTCTTGCATGCCCATACTATGTCGTGGAACACTGAATAAAGATGAGTCAGGATAACTGTGTGTGCAAAGCTGTCTCTGAAGTGTTTTTGAACCTTTCTGTTTTAAGAGTTATTCATGGTATGAACTTGCTGTCCTCTTTGAAGGATGCTGTTGCAGTAAGACAGTCTCACTGTTGAGCAGCACACTGCCAGCTGTTTTCTATTATTCACGTGGTACAAAGAAAATGTAGAATATCATCTCTTTAACTATTCTTTGATCATAATATTTATTTTCCCTACCCATGGGAAACTGCTCAAGAAAATAATACTAGGTCTAATGCAAAATTGATGCCAGTAGTCTACAAACAGTAAAACTCATAAAAAGGATAAGTTTTTCCAATTAAGACAATTCACATTTAAACCCCCAGCTCTTTTATAAAGGACCTGGGTAGTTCTTAATTGATGTTACTTGTCTTCATGGATAACTCTACAAAATTAGATAGATAATTGGAGTGCAAGATACAAGCCATGTCCTAGACTGGCTGCGTGACACCAGTCTGGTGCAGTTGTGCAGTTAGTAGACTTCCAACATGAAGGACGCGTTGTGTAAAAAGTTTAAACTGCCACTGCTGCCACTCTGTTCCTTCCCAGCTCTTGGAGTAAGCAGCCTGATGGACAGAAGTGAGTGGAACCTCATGCATGCTGGCCACTCAACTGAAAATGTTCAAATCTTGAACAGGATTCAAATTGAGTTCAAACTGTGTACATGCATTTATTGTCTCTTTGTGAATTGAGTATCTGAACCTTCTTTATAACTGAGATGATCTGCTCACTGGGACCCTGCAATAGAATCATATTTGCTTCAGAGTAGATGGCTAAGGCAGGATTCTGTGGCCTGAACTTAGACATCTCTTATTTTAAAAGTGCTGTGAAATATTCTGCCTGACTGCTGCTTCTACTCTGGATGGGTGAGTGTCTCCCATCAGTCCTGTGTCATACATACCTTTAGTGCAGGCATGTTCAATATGCTTGAGTATTTCAAGTGGCAAGAGCAGCCAGCATAATTGAATGCCACTGGTAGCAACCAGTCGTTCCAGTAGCTTTAGGAGTTCCCTCTTGCCTGTTTCAACTAGGTTTCCATTGACAGCAGTGGAAATGTAGGTCATGTGGGTGCACATAGATGTTGGAGTGTAGGTGTTTGATTTGATTGCCTAACCATGAATGTGCATCTCCATTAGGTATGTGCTGGCTTGTCCTGCCTTGCTTCAGCCTCTGGTCCAAAAAGGTGTCAGTGTCCATTAGTTCCTCTGTTATTTGTCAGACCTGTGCAGATGTCTTGAAACATCTGTAGGCTATCATATATTGTGTTGAAAGTATGCATTTAAGCAACTGTATTGAAGTTTAAATTATTGAATCTTGAAATTAATTCAACCCTTTCATACAGTTTCAGTGAACCATGTTCTTAATAGCTTGTTCAGGTTCAGAGCAAATTAGATTAGGGTTGTGCTAATCTACCACTTTCTACCCAGTTGCACTTGCACTCTCCTTAGTCATGGAAGAGGATTAGGGACACAGCTTACTTGGTTCTCTACATCTGGCGATAGATTTTAGTACAAGGATAGTTGCAGAGAGAATTTTCTTTAGTGCTTAGAAAGCTAAGATTGAATTTCCCATTGTTGTAAATTGTGTAAAAAGGTACCGAGTTCTAGCTTTAGCTGTATTTGTGTTTAAAAAATAAAAACAACAAAACCACCTAAACTCCAAAACTAGAGATGAGATACTTCTATGTTGGTCTAGTGTTATTGAACTGATTTTGGAAGTGGAAGGCTCTATCAGATACTCTAGATGTGTCATATCAGAAAAAAACATACTGGGAAGATAACATTTAATTTTAAAAAATCTTATTTACTTGCTGTTACTTTTTCAATTTCTGTTATTTACATAATATACCTAGTGCAAAAGGATCTAGTCCATCAATGTAGGTACAGTGCTTCTGGACTTAAAGCTTTTATGTCTAGTTGGCACTGCACTGTGTAGTGTGGCCTTCCCAGCCCACATCAGTGCCAGCCCTATGTGTCAAAATACATCCAAATCATGGGAATTTACAGGCTGGATTAAACTGTTCTGCAGGCCTCATGTTTTATGCCTCTTCTTTTCCCAAATAATGTCGTTATTCTTCATGCTAGCACTTTCCCCAGAAGCTTACCACTATGACATTTATTGCTGGTTGTGGCTGTAGCACAACTGTATACAGTTTGTTTTGTACTGCAAGGCACATAGTTCCAATTATGAATTCCTGAGAAGGATGAATTTCAGTGCCCAAAAAAGCCTCTCAAATCTGCCACTTAATGATCTTTTTCAAAAAAGCATATGCTGCTAGATACATGTCAGAGAAAAACTGGGATTTTATCATCTACAAAGCAGGTTTGATGTGAAGGAACAATATAATTCTGTTTGAAGTTCTTGAATAATGGTTTGCTGTGAATCTATAGATTCTGAATGTCTGAATGGAGTCAGTTCTCCCTAAACATCTGGTACTTTGCCCAATGGCCTGATCTAACCACCAAATGTTTTCTTGAGCTTCCAGTGAAAAAACATGGTGCTTTTGAAGACAAGAGAGGGAGATCCACTCTTCCTAACTTGTGTGAAAATTATTCGGCCCATGTAGAGTAGGTATCTTCCTCTTTTCATAAGATAATAAGGAACCAAAGAGAAATGTTAAGTGTTACATTCATTTATTTGTCTCTTGAAAATGAGCAATGGCAGGAGGAATGGCAGCATCTATGTTTTTGCACAATAATGTAGTCTGCCAGACCTGCAAGAGTCAGGAAACCACAAAGTGTGTTCATCAATGCTTTACTAGCGCTAGGTAGAGCACAGAGTCAGGATTCTTGGCCCAGTTCTGGGCTAGTCATGCTTGCTGTTTGTCTTCTTCCTTTTCCTGTGAATCTTCTATGGTTTGCTGCAGTGTTCTGGTTTCACATGGAAGGTCCTGCAAAACGCAAACGTACCCAGCAATCACCCCCTTGTTATTAAGTGCTCTTCTGGAAGGCGGTGATAAAATCTTCAGCCAGCATATTCCCATAAATGAAAGAAATGCTTCTTTCTTAGGTTAGGCATTCTGAATATTATGTAGACAGGTAAGTGTTGTCCTAGAAATTAAGAACAAAAAAAATGGTTAACAACGTATCTAATTAATGGATATGTCTAAATGTCCCCGAAAATAGACAGCCTGCTGGATTCTGCTATGTCCCACCCCCTTCTTTATTTTTGTTATTGAAGATTTAACTCATTTATGTCTGGGATTTTAATGACAGATAAATTTCAACTTGATTCTACTTATTCTGCTGGAAATCTTCATGGCAACTACTGTGATCATTTCAGCTAGGTCTACTGAAGACTGCTGTACAAGAAAGAAAGTAGGTACCCTTAAAGATTAAAAATGTTGAAAATGTATCTTTTTTTTTTAATTTAAAAATACTCATTTTTTCCTGTGTTACAAATGTTGACAAGTTACTGGTGACTCCAGTATATAACTTCATATTGCATGTTAAAACTAGATTTCAACAATAAGTAAAAGTACCATACTAAACAATAACAGCCTTTTCTATTGTTAAGAGTGCAATGGGCCCTCTGCAAAACAACCTGTTGCAATTGTATAGCACAGAGTTGTTTGACCGTCTTATGAACAGGCATGGCACATGTTTCATTTCTGGTTTATAGAACAAAACTAAATGATGAATGAAACAGTAGAATACAGTGACTTGTATTTATGGAAGGATGCATCCTTCTTGATCTCCTGAGATGGAGAAAGTATTTGTTGTGTATGCCCATTTGGTGGTATCTGGACAAAGAATATTGGCTTCAATATTTGGGACTATAGATAAAATTTTCTTTAACTGCAAGTGCTCTCCCAAATCCCACCCTCAATTTTCTATAGCAGTACTTCTTTTAGGCAATAATGAAGCAAATGTGCTGTGCCATTTTGTGTTCCAGTGGAAGTATTGCTTGCTGGGTAAAGTTGTGTGGTGTACTGTCCTCAGTTACTGTTTATCCACATCAGTAAAATCTGAAGGCTCAGGAAAAAAGTCTTTCTCTTGAAGATGGAAAGGGGACACAAGATGACCATATTTCATTGTCAAAGTGTGATTACATAACAGCTAATCTGGGACTACCTCATTTGTTTTTAATGTGATTGATGTAGTCTGACACTGGCGAACACTGTGGTGTGTCACTGTCAGCTCTGATGGGCCAACCAGGCATTGCACAACACTCTTAGGATCTGTAACAGGTTGTACAGGATATTAGAAAAAACTGTACTGCTTTATGTTATTTTTTTTTTTTATCATGATTTTTTATTTCCCTCTCTTAGAATACTGCGTATGACAGTACCGTCGTTTTGAGCAATGTCAGCTTTCCTACTCGAATTCTGAAGTCATACTCAGTAAGAAAAGCATTTTCTTTCATTAAATCAATTTGTTCTGTCATCTTTGTAAGTGCTAAGCTTCTTTAAAGTCATGAAGAGATCAGTGTGGGTAAGAGCTGAAAGAATAAAGACAGGAATGAGAGATATATCTTAAAATGTTTCCTTTTAGAACATTGCAAGATAAATGATAGCTGCCATGTATAATAGGAAGGAGACTACTTAATGACTTAAGGATAAATAGTGGAAACTGAACTGTTGTTCAGTGGAGCTAATAAATGAGAGCATAAATATGTATAATGAAGCTGATCTTGTTTTCACTTAAGCCAGCTGGAGTTTTGCCACATTTTAGATCCGAAAAACATTGATTTCATGCATAGCTAGTAGAATAAATGCATTTGTTTTTTGTTTTCCAGTGAGTTCCTTTCTATATGCAAACAGGGAATTTGCTGTTCAAATGCACATTTAATAAGTTGTGTGCTTTTCTTTGCTTTAGGTAATTGAGGTGATAATTGGAATTTCATCAGTATTTGGTGGAATAATTGCTTTGAATATGGATGTTCTAGTCTCAGGTCCATATCTCTCAGTAACATTCTTTTGGATCTTAGTTGCTGTAAGTAGTGGAAAATGAAGGTACTCTTTCAAAATAATGTTTCTGATTTATTCCCCCCCTCCCTTCTGGAGTATTTGTTTGACCCTAATATTAATTGGCAATTGCTGCTTAGAAAATTCATTAGTGCTTCAATATACTTAAGATATTATGCAATATATTGTTCTATTTTTATTTACAATATTTTGGTTCTTACAATATGTTCTGATACATTTCCCGTCCTCAGTTCAGTAAAATGGAAATGAGTAATAAAACAAGGGTATTAGAAGTGAAGTGTTTTGTCAAGTAAGTCTTAGGCTTTAGAATGTTTCAGTCTACAAAAAAAAATAATGTTCAGTTCAGTTTCAGCATGTTAGAATCCTTAGAGCATCGTCTTTAGCCTGTCAGCCTTAACTGTCTTAAAAGCCTGAGACTGATTGGTAACCCTTGTCACTAATAACAGCCTGTACCTCGGAGCAGTGTTTTCATAAAGGATGCTGCGCTACCCTGCTTGCCACAAATTGAACCAGCTGAGAAAGAAGACAATAAACATTAGGTTTATAGGTGGCTCCTATGGCTGGAAAATCCGTCACCATGAAGCTGAAAAAGTTCATAAACATGTTTTTCAGCATTCAAATTCACAAAGTTCTAGTAGGGTTCAATAGTTTATGTAGAAGTGTCAAATTTTGAGGATAATCATATTTTAGTATGTGTAGGTTTAATACATGATATTCATTAAATGCAACATAAATGAAGATTAGTTTTATCTCCATTTGACTAATTGATTCCTAATACTGTCATAATAAGTCTATACAGTTTTACCTTTTCAAGAAATTTAGGCTGTGCTCACTAACTAGTAGGAACCACAGTAACTGAATTGTAATTTTTGTAATTTGCAAGTAGATAAATATTTATTTTATTACTCTTTTTGTTTAGTGTTTTCCAAGTGCTATTGCAAGTCATGTAGCTGCTGAATATCCAAGTAAATGTCTGGTAAGTGTGTACAATTCTTGGATTTTGTCATTAGAATGGAATAATATTAGGAAAGCCTGCCTGGGATAGTAGGCACTACTCGTATTTGCTCACTCGTTTTTAGTTACTTATGCTAAAAGTGACAGAAATACGTAGCATGACTGTAAGCTGACATTCCTAAAAAAGAAATCCAGTAGGTGTTTTGGAGACTTAATTTCATCAGTTCTAGAAAAGGATTCAAAGGGCTGTTTCCTGGGTTTTTTTGGTATTAGTTCCTTGGGAATGGATATTACTATAGAAAAATGACATAACTCATATGGTATGTCCAGAACTGCTTTCATGCTCCTGAGCTGAGTCCCTTTCCATTCCGTTCTTTCATTATGAGCTGTGGTTTCTGAAAGAAGAAAAGGCTGCTCTGGACCTAGAACCTATTTTAAACAAATTCCTCATCTGCATGACTAGCAACAAGGACTAAGAATATTCAGTAGAGTGCGTTTATTCCTTGACTGTTCTAGATATATAGTTAAGCCTCCTTAAAGCATTGAAGTTACAGTCATGCAACCATATTTAAGTCAGTAATGTTGCATAACCATAACTGAAGTCAGAATTTGATCCCGTAGGGATAATATTTGAATGAAAACTCAGCTGCTATTGTATGGCAATGAATTTGCCTCAAAGCACTCAAATTTATTTGCAAAATTATTTTAGGTTGTAAGTCTGCAATATCTGCTGTTAATTCTCATTATTTCATACAAATTGAAGAATAAATGATACTTCTGTACTGGGTTTCTAATTTGGAAATTGCTTCCTCTATCTGCACGTGGAAGGCACTTTCAAAATCAAACAAAACCCCCATCATCCTTATTAAATGGAAAACGAATTACAAACCAACAGTATTTTGGCTGTAAACTTCATGGGTTCAAAGCTTGTTTCTGTATCCCCACGCAGTGTGGATGGCTCTTCATATTTGCCTCATATGTGTTATCTTATACCCTTTTACATACTTTTGTTGTGCTTGCCTCAAGGTCGATACAGCTCACAAACCAAAGTGTTACCCTTTCTTTTTTTTTCTTATTTAACATTTATTATCTTATTTATTTAGGTTGAGGTCCTGATTGCCATTAGCAGTGTTACCTCTCCATTGTTGTTCACCGCTTCTGCCTACTTTTCCTTCAGTATCATGCAAGTTGTTGACATCTTTAAAAATTATCCACCTGCTGTTAAAGTATGTGTGTTTATGTAATTGAAAAATTAACATCTATCTATTAACATTAGCAACACAAGAGTGAATTAGGAAGTATAAGGAGACAAGGTACTGCATTATAAAGGTTGAATAACGTGTTACAGAAAATATTTGAAAACTCGGAGTTAACTAATAGTATGATTTAAAGTATGTTAAGTCTATTGCTACACTGAATTGATAGTTTAAAACCCCCAAGATATTCTAAAGAATCACTCAAAATAATACATAATATGCTGGAATTCTTGAGGTTTTAATAAATTTGTAATACATAAATGTCGTTGTTGAGACGGACAAGCGACATTAGAAACTGATAGTGTGAGTGCAAATAAGCCCCAAAGGCACAGAGGCCCCTTTATTGCTCTATACCCCTATATTTATACCTGTCCTCACTCAGACTTGTACAGATGTGTCTTTGCCTCATTGGTCCAAAGTTGTTTTTCTCACTTGTATTGGTTGGTATTCACAGAAATTATCTTCTACCCACGAGATAGTCCATACGCTTTGCTCTGCGATTAGCGCTTCCTCAAACTTGCTTACGTTGCCCATTTCTCTATTCCTCCTTGTTCTCTCAAGGGTACACTGTAATCGTTTCAAGGTCAGAGTATTGCTTGAAACCCTCAGTCCTGCTGAGGTCCTCCAAATTAAAGATTCTAGGTTTACTTGAAGCATACATTTTTCTGTTTCTTAGGATGTCTACCAATGCTTAGGATTGTAAGTTTACACTTGGATTCAAAGCCTGGCTGTGGGCAGAGAAGAAAAAAAATTGCAAATCTTAAAGCATTTCAATATAAAGTGTTACCAGTACATTGCAGAAGAGCTTTCTAGGGCCTTACTGCCAAAGTGTTAAGTGGTGCGCAATGATGTTTGAAGAACCATGTATGGTATTAAAATAGTGTTGATAAATAAGTCTCTTGACTGTTAATACCCACTAGTCCTTAAGTAGTCATGTAATTTTAAAAGAGGGAAAATGTTTATTAAACAGAGACCTTAAGGACTGGAAATGCAGCTTTTAATACGTGATCTTGTTCTGATGCTGGAGGAGTATAGTGTGTTGTTGGACCTCAGGAAGTAGCCACGGCTTACGAATTGTCTTCTAGTAGATTCTCCCATGGCGCATGTTGGAGCCAGAAGAGTAGACTGGTGAGGCAGTTGGTGTGACCCTGCAAAGCGTTTTTTAGGTCCTTATGTGGCTTTGTGTCTGGATGCAGCAAGGGCGGGCTGCTCTGCAAAGGAGAGTGAACAGTGGAGCAGAAGGTGACAGCAAGGCACGCAAGGACAGTGACCTCACTGGCAGAGAGAGCAGTCCTACAGTACCCAGAAAAAGTAAACCAAGGCAGGTCTGGCCATGGTAACCAGGTTCAGCCAATAGTTCAGTGATTGCCAGAGAAGGCTATAGCAGAGAGGCTGATCCAAGATCAGCTAGGAATTCAGGTCAGCAGGGCCTGGCTCCAAGGTCAGAGCCAGCAAGGCACAGGGCCAGGCCCAGGCATAGCTATGACATTCCTCAGGTCAAAACCAACACTGAGCCTCTATATTTTAGAAGATGGTTTCCTTAATTTTCCTCTATTTCTAGAGGAAAAGATCATGTGGCAAATTAACATTTTGTTAAAAATTATCAATCTGTTCTACTTTGAGCAAACTTAGGCACTCAAATTTTAATTGAATCTTCATGCTGCTATAAACTGTAAATAATAATTTGAGTCAAAAAAAAAAAGAAGAAATCGAGATACAAATCTCAAGAATACAGGGGTGGGAACAGCAGAAAATGTTTTTTTCAAGTAGTTAACAGCATGTTTATGTCTCTATTTTCAGCAGTCTTACGATGTACTCCTATTGCTTCTGATGTTGATGCTGCTGATTCAGGCATGCCTAACTATTGGAACTGTAATACAGTGTGTAAATTACAAGACAAAAATGAAACTACATGATTCATCATGGACAGCATCACAGGTTAAAAAACAAGAATACAGAACAACAGAGGTATGTATTTATACCCATTATGAAATTTAAAATTCTGTATTTAAGAAGTTTGGGGTTTTTTTAATGCTTTGTCTTAATTAAGATCACAATTAAAAGCTAGTCTGTAAAACTGTGAAGATGTTAATGGACTGGTAAATTTTGTAATAAAAAGGTTATATTTTGCTGGTTAAATGATAATGGGGCATGACAGATGCAATATCTGTAAATCTGTGACAAGTCCTGTTAAGAGAAAAACAGTTGTAAGGTTAAAGCCCCCTTTTGTTCTTACTTGTAGTACAGGCTCCCAATTACAAACGAGGTTCATCATGGTACTGAGATAAAATGGTAGTCCTACTTCACAGGATGCAGATCTATAATTGCTATTTATATGTCAGAGTGGAGTTACAGAAAAGATGACGGACCTTGCATGACCAGGTTCTGCTATTGAGATAACCATCTAGTAAGGAAGGAATGGACCTTTTCAGTGTGTGAGAAGTTTTGGGCTGTGGAATAAGATTACTCAATAGTTGTACTTTTCCAAGGCCTGCTGTGGGAGAGTGAATTTACTAAGACAAGCTAGTTCTCTTAAGTTCCTTAACCTTTAAATGGGAGGAGCTAAGCACAGTGGCAGTTCCACTGCTGCAAGTCACATTTTGGAGTGTAGGTCATTGCATGGCTAAACAGATCTGCTCTGGGGATTATTTACCTAAAGTATTCCTACTTTATGAGTTACTGAGAAATTGTGTATGAGTTAAATGCTAAAAGGAGCATTTTGTCCAGAAAAGCAACACCTTTTTGCTTACTTTTTAGTTGTTAAACACATGTTACAGGTGAAGGTGTAGGTTCTTTTGGCTTTTCAGAAATCTGTGTTCTTAGGCAAGACATTATTTTGCTTGCATATATGTAGATAAATTTTGCTGCAGTTGCATTGTAGGGGGCTCCTTCTGGCTCTGGGTTTAGAGATTTACATGCTGGGGCTTTCAGTCACATTTTGGCAATAATTTTAAAAAGTGTCCTAAGTTTAAAATAGGAATTGGGACAAGTTTCTTTGGCACAAAATTCTCAAGTATTATACAATTTACACTATTGCTGATATTATAAATGTATACTCTACAATATATAAAACTATACAATTTACAATGTATAGAATATTTTAATAGGTCTGACTATTGAGGCATACATTCTTCTAGCTTCTCTCAGATATTTATTTGCTTGAACTTCATTTTTTCAACAAAGCATTGTTTCATGTTTCCATCTGTCTGATATTTGTTTACTTTTAGGTTTCCAATAATACCTTAAAGGATTTTGACAAAGACAAAGCCTGGAAAGCAGTTGTGGTGCAGATGGCTCAGTAGTTTGGATTCTGCAATTGCAGCCAATACAGTACCATCCAATACAGTAAATCAACTGTTTGAATTAAGAGTTAAAAACGTTTTCGTTTATAAAAAGCAGTATAGTTACAGCAGTAGGAGCCAAGGAATAACACAGTAAATAATGTGTCTTTCTAATAAATTTGAAATACATTGTTAATTTTTTTAACACATGTCTTTTCTGTTGGTATCTGTATTCTAGTGTTGCTTTAGAAGATACCTTTAGAAAAAAGGTAATGAGTCACGTGGATTTATGCTGATGGCGAAGTAAAATATGACAATATGTAGTGGGCTTCATATATTTGCAAGAGATTGTTATAACTGCAGTTATGCAGTCAATGTAACTGATAAATGCTTTTGTAAAGTTATGAGTACAAGTCACAATTGATATTTTTGCTTATACTTCACTTTTGTAGGAGTTGTAAAGTTGTTTTGCATCTCATTGCTTTTATATAAATAAAAGTCTTTATTATGTGGAAACTCAAGAATGTGGATTGACATTCTAATTGGAGGGGTGAAACCCGAATATTCTTTCCCACTAAGCTTCCGTTTTTGAACTATTAAAGGGGGAAGGGGCTTTTTCTGGGTGGTCAGGCATAAAATCTACTAGCCAAACCAAAAAAATAACAATCAGCCAAATAACAGGAGATAGTACTGATATAAAAAGAGTTTTTTCACACAAGATAATGTATTTTTAGGTATATTAATTTTCATTTATTTATTTTTCTAATCATCTTTAAAACTTGCAGAACCTGGCTACACTTAAATGAGGGATATCCCCATACAGGTTGCCTTTTCCTCCTGGCTGAATTATGTGTATGATCATGTAGATTTTGTACACTGTAAGAATTTCCATAATAGGCTTTTTGGTGTAACGAGGGTGTAACTAGCTGTTGACAAGGTGGTGATATTATTATTGCTTTTCTGGTTTTATTGATGTTTTTTGAGAGGTTCTAGACTTTGAAGTTCATTCAACCCAAATAGTTTGTTCAGAGCATACCTCTTTGCTTTTGGTGAGACAAAATGAAAAGAGACAGGAAGTTATGTACAGTGTGGAGCTCTTCATGTATGCTAGCATGTTCTCTTTTGCTTTTGGGAAAGCTGATGATTATTATGGCTTTTTAATACATAGAGAATACTCTTCCAAATTTAGAGCAGTGCTTCTTAAGAATGTGGATACAGCAGTCTCTCCTTTCACCTGAAATAACATGTGGGTTTGGTCCAGGGGATGCAGCTGCTGTTTCTTAAACACTGTCAAATCTTTTGCCTCTACTGGTGGTTCTTGTGTGTACATTCTCTCAAAAGAGCAGATACATAAGAACGTATCTGCTACAGTCTTGCCATTTTTATAGATAGAAAAAGATAAGTTTTTGATTATACACTCTTTTTGAAAGTCACAAAGAAATAGTGACAGTTCTACCTAAAAATAAACATCTAACCAACTTTCTAAGTCTCACACGTGGATTGAAACTGGATGAAGACTGTAGATATTGTAGAAGTTCTTCATGGATCACAGTAAAGTGAAAAGCTAGAGTCATATGTAGAATAATGTGAATGTATCTTAACTCTTTACTTTCTTTTATGTAGTAACATGCTTGCTTTTGTTTAACTGAATCTGTACCTTCAAGAGATCATCTCTATCTTTTCTGTCAAATGATGATTGGCTTTGATTATGCAAACTTTAGATATAAGTAGACAGTGATTCTATTACGGACCTTGGTTGGAAAAGAAATCAATGGGAAGTTACACATTCTGAAAGAATTTCATTTCCACAAAACACTTATACTAACAAGGTGCTGAGGGACTTCTTCCTCCTTTTGAGTCAGATGGTTTGAGGTGTTCTCCTCCAAACAAGAACCTTTTAAATAGCTGCTGATTTTTGTTTTGCTGTCAGGAGTGGCTAGGAAGAACCTAATGGCAGCATATAATAGGGGATATTTATCTTTCTTTGGAGAACTAAAGTATTTTAATAAAACTTCAGGAAAATACCATGCATCAAAAAGGAGGAGGAAAACTAATTAGGCTAAACAGAATTATTAATTTAGAATTTGGATTGGCCTTGAGTAATGGTTGAGATACGTGACTGTATCTGAAGATTTTTAGTCTTCTTAGATTAACAATGGTAAGGAATAGACAGGAATAAAAAGAGGTTGTCATGGAGCTACCAGACATAGATTCTGCTTTCCAGTGAAAAGGAACACCCCTGGGCTCCTTGCCTGGCCACAGTTCCCTTCCTACCCTGCTCAGCACAGCAGGGACTGCACAATTGGCCAGGTTCCAGGACTTTTCCCTGCACACATAGTAAACTAGGAGCTCCGCCATGGATACCACTTGGGAGATTGAATCTTCTTATCCCATGCAAGAAAGTAAATCGTGGAGATAAGAGACAGGCTTTTAAAATCAGCTTTAGTGTGGATCTGGGTGCTGACCTGAAAAGCTGTTGTCCAGCAGAGAAAGCTTTGCTGTAAATCTCACTCTGTGGGTAAATGCTTTTGTAATTCAAACCAACAGCCCCTTCTTTGCCAAGTGACTTTGTGTGTTGGTGTTTGACATGAAGTAAATCTTGATTGCTTGTAGCTTTAAGTAGGGTGTCCTGGTAGGTGATCTTTTTCCACAGCACAGCTGGGTAGCCTGTTCAAGGGCCAAAAATCATACCCCTCTTTGAGGTCAGCTTGGTGAGATAACAGTGTATGTGCCATGTTATGAAGGTTTCGGCTTGGAACTGGGTGGAGAGTGCCCTTTTCTGCCTTGCTGGGTTTCAGTAGCATTAATGCCATGGGACACTGCCTATGCTACAACAGGAATACAGACCTCTCTGCATCCAGAAATGTGTCTGTGTGTCAAATAGACTGTGATTATGTGTTTTTATACATACATGTATAAAAAAACCCAAACCCCCCAAAACATACATGTATATACATGTATGTTCTGTGTGGACAGTTTTGAGTTTTTTGGATCATTCCTACCATTCACCTCCAGCAGCTGAATGGAAGGATTTTTACAATGATCTCATCTAACTCAGTTCTGAAAGGGGTTGTCTCCTCTGGTCTCTTCCCTTGTGCTAGCCATGGCTTGTATCTGATTAAACTAGCAGGAAGTTTATAAATTCTAAAAAATTAATAGTTTACTGCTGATTTAGTTAGCCAACTTAGCACCCTGCAAACTCAGAGTGGCCCTCTTTAAGATCTTGGGTGTGACTTCAGACCAACTGGAGGTAGAATTGGACTTCTACCTCATTGGAGATAGATCAACAGAGTATCTGTCTTTTGTTAGTACTTCCTTTGCCCCTTCCCCATCACACCCATTGCGTATGTTTTAGCTCATAAGCTCCTTTTCTTCTCCCTTCCGTGTTTGAAAAAGTAAACTTGTACATGATCTGTACCAGGGATTACAACTTTAGACTGCCCATGTAATCAGTTGGTTTGTGTGTACATCACTGTCAATTATACGTGGAGTTTATGGCATTTCTCAAATAAAAAATGGCATGTTTTGTGATCTGGGTCTTGTGTTTCTGAAGAGAATCCATGATATCAAAATAATAAAATCTAAATTAGTTTCAGAAACTGGAGTATTCAGGCTTCCCTGGCAACCAAATTGGTTTTATAATGATTTCCTGTTTTTTCAAACGATAGAAGTACTTTTGTTTGTTATTGAGTGGGAAGTCCCTCAGGGAGAAACTGTTAGAAGAAGATGTTAGTATCATCCATTTTATGAGTAGTTGTATGATGAGTTCTGGATTATTTTCCTCCCCCTTATCTGGTGTTACGTGTCTAATGTTAATATGAGATATTTCACAGTTTTTCTACCCCTCTATTTATAGGAAAAACAGCCAAAGACTGAAATAACAATAGAGCTGAATGGTTTATGGTGAATCAGATTGATGTGAAAGGAAAACCATGCCTGAAAGCTTTAAGCATAGAAGAAAGAAATGCCCATGAAAAGTATTGGCCAATTGTTTTCTAATCAGTAATTTGTTAATGTCAAGCTATAACCATCAAATATAAGCAAAAATTGCTTTTCATGCTTCCTTTTTCAAGACAGGAGAGGTTTACAGGTATGAAATATCCTTATGTAATGTTGAGTTTTCCTTGGAGTATATTTTTTTAACATCTATTTCCTACTTAAACTTTCTGTTTAAAAAAAATTATATCTCAAAAATTATATCTCAAAAATTATAATCTCTTTAGTGAACAGGGTATAATTATTCCTTTCTGTCCTGTAAAGGTAAACTGTTTCTGGAGAAAAATATATAAAATTTATACTGAATTTTAGGTTCTTTTAACTATTTTTCCCCCTAGCTGACTCCATTTATTAAAGCTAATGTAGCTCCTAATCCAAGCAACACCTTTTATATAGATGCTTGGTGATAGCCACTTCCTCAAACAACAGGCAGAGTGGTTAGGTTTAAACAGGCCTTGGTCTGTTCTCCTCCTGTTGCTGTGAACCATGGAGGCTGAAATCCAGATATCCAGTGTTTGTAGGGATTCTTACCACCTGTATGTTCTGGAAAGAGTGTTAAAACACTGGCGTGCATATGATGATTTGCTGGTTTGTATTACGTAGTTTTGTGCTTTGTGCTGACAGACTTTGGGCACCTAGAAGAAAATTGGAAATGTGTTCCGCTATTACTGGCTTTGCTTTCCAGCAACTAAAAGAGGCCAAGTGCTTCTGTGGGGTTGAGTTGCTAGAGGTTGCCCCAATGTTACTTGTTTTCAGAAGTGCCACCAGAGGGAAGATGGTGATGGAGTGCCTCCTACCTCCCTATCTCCTACCTCTGTACCCCTACACTGTCTGTATAGGGTGTAGCGTGTCGTTCCTACGGGCCCCTATTGACAGTGCCAAGATCATGACTGATTCTTGCTTGTTCCCAGGCTTGCAATTTAACCAATAATCAGGATTAATACCAACTACTCTGGAGCTTATTTTTCTAGGCAGAGGCCTTGATTCACCCAGGCTCAGTTCTGAGGATATATAGTGTCTGCCAGGAGTTCTGGTTTAAATTATTCATTGTGTTCTGCTGCTCATTTGCCCATTTCCATTGAAGTCCATGGAAAAAGTCTCACTTGTTTCAATATGGTTCATCTTGGACTTTTTGTATTTATGTTCTTTCCAACATCTGATTTATATAAAAAAATCACATAAAATCGAAAATATTTTATCTGCACTATATAAACACTGAAATTCAAGATTGAATTGGGAAGGAAAAAGCATAGCATTAAAATTTCAACCTACTTCATACTGTGTGCTACTGCAGAGTTCCTCCACGACACCTGTAATGCTTTAAACTGATCTGCCTAAAAAACCCTAAATCACTCAAAGCACACAAAATCACTTTCTGTTCTGAAGAATTTTTAAAGCTGCATTGGTTTCCTTATTCATTTTGCCATGTGGCTTCTCAGTTCAGTTGAAGGATTGAAATGCTATGGCAGAGGAGAGCAGATAGGGTGGTATCTCAGCAGTGTTGGGATTGTGGCCGCTTACATCATTTTCAGACCCTATCCTAGACTTCCCATTTTTTGAAAGCTACATAACATCACTTGGTTGATAGTTGCCACTCTGCCAGTCTTTCCAGACTTTCCCATGTCCCTGTCATTTGCTGGTCCATGCTTTTCAAGGAAAGGATTTTCCGAGATTTGGAGAGAAAAGAGAACACAGTGAGAAGCAGCTTTCCTCCTTTCTGTGATTCAGCTTTTATTTCTTGTTTGGTCCTGGTGTTAATACAGACTAAAATCTGAAATCCTACCCTACTGACATCAGGTGAAATGTTGATAGCTGGGAATGAGTTTCTATTTCAATCCTTCCAGATGGTTAAGGGTTACTTTCTGTTCTAGAAACTGCTGGAGTCCTTGTGTACAGCATCTCTTGTGTGTAAACATCCTTTTTTTTTCTATGTATCATGACCCAACACTTCAATATCTATTCTATTCATAATCTGATCCATAGATCTGGTATCTAATCACAAAGTACCTATTTCTCTCTAAATCCCGGGAACAACGGTAGGGTAACACACCAACCTCTCTGATGTGTATGAGAAAATCTGTTCACTTAATAGCAGTGATCAGTACAAAGTGGTTAAGTATAGTTTGCTTCTTTGGCATTTCTAATTGACTTGTTGATGTGCAGCTGCTGAGAAGTTCCAACTGGAAAACAGAAGGTACAAATGGCAGAAGGAGCAGAAGAGAGAGGAGGTAGTTTAGTTCCTCATGACCATCCTACAGCAGCTGCTGGGAAGCAAAACTGTGATGGGCTGGACACAGGATGAGTCTTCACCTGTTTGGAAACATGTCTGAGTAGGTCAGGGTAATAAATGAGTATTGCTTTAAATGTCTGCCTCCCGTAGAGAAGATTTTTTGTTGCTTGTTCTGTGCAAAGAAATCCATCTGCATACTGTTCTGTGGGAAAATCATGGGACTGAACAATATGCATATGTCTAATATATTATTCCCAGCTTGATTTATAAGTAAAACCTCACAACTTTAGCCTTCAAAGTTAAATAAATCAGCCTCTTCCTTCAGTATAGCATTTTGTATTTTGATGTGGAGAGAGTCTGAAGGAAAATAAAAGATGAGGTATGTTTTTCAGAGCAAAATAGTGTTCGTTCTAATCATAGGCAAAGTCTGCAGGTGTATATAGGTGTGGTGGGTTTACCCTGGCTGGGCACCAACTGCCCACCAAGCCCTTCTATCACTCCCCTCAACCTCCGTCAGCACGGCACGCAGGGAGAGGATAAGATGAAAAGAAAAGAGCTGTGGGTTATGATAGCTAAGATGTTATTCTCTACTTCCCATCTGCAGGCGATGTCAGGCTGAGTCCAGGAAGCAGGGCTCCAGAACACATAGCAGTTGCTCAGAGGACAAGCCAAATGCCCCCCCATCCTCCTCCTGCCCTCTCCCTTTATAGTTGAGCTGACGTCATGTGGTATGGAAT
>WTSP01006042.1:0-45893 GCA_025331215.1 Actenoides lindsayi
GCTGACAAAGATGTTAAACAAGACTGGTCCCAGTACTGATCCTTGAGGGACTCCACTTGTCACTGGTCTCCACTTGGGTACCGACCCATTGACAATCACTCTTTGGGAGCGGCCATCAAGCTGGTTCTTCAAGCCAGTATATCACATCTTATACGCACCCTACATGTTGCACCATCTTGAACATAGTCTTGTGGGCCAGCCCACCCCCAGTTATCTACACCAGTCCATATTGTGGCCTTCCCCAAGCATCTCCATCCTGTCATCGTTCCCCTGAGTGATCTTGGTGGTCTCTGTGGGGAAAGGGAACAGAGGAAGTTGGTTTCATTCCCAGCTGTCTTTTGTGGATTTATTTTGGTTTGGGAAGGATAGATTTCTGTCTAGCTGGCCACATGTTGGGTATCTTTATATAGTCTTGCCTTCTCAAATGGAATCTAGATTTTCCTGGGGTATTTCTGCTTATATAGCATTTGGGTACTGTAACATGAGTATGGATTTCTACTACTTTGTCCTTCTCTCAGAAGACTGTCTGCAACAAGAGACATTTGAAAAAGTTAACTGTAACTCCAGCTATTTCTGGTGCTTCCAAATTCCCAAAGGAAATGTGTTTTATGTGATCACTGTATCTGCACTCCTGAAAAGGAATACACTATTTTGAATATGGCAGCAACCTCTGGCCAGATTTGGCAGCAGGCAAGACAACATTTATTTTCTACCATTTTTTTAGAGAGACCTCATGAAAACCTGGATTTAAAAGAAGGACAGGGACTCACTTTCTGGAATCAGCCAGCTGATCAGTCAGAACATGTAGCTGCAAACTAGCTACAATCTGCCATGTCTTGCTGTCAGACAGGTATCCAGAATCAGTGACCCTCATTGGCATGAAATGAAGAAAGTTTCTGATAGTCTCAACCTAAGGAAGATAAAGAATTGGCCCACAGTTTTATGTTGCTGGTTTTTGGAGCAGCTGTGAGAGTCCTCGTTGGGAAAATCAACATGAATATTGCATCTGCTCATGTTAGGGTAGTTTTCATCCCAGAAAAGGTTATCATACTTGAAGAGAAATAATTTTTTGTTTTGTTTTGTCTTGTTTGTTTTATTTTTTACAAGTCCATCTGTTATAGAACTGTAATCACCCTCGCAGTTTATCAAAGATAAACTAGGCAGGACAGTGTTTTAGGCCTGATCTACAAAGCCTAGATCTGACAAATCTGAAAGAAAGAGCATTCCCTGAACAGGGGACAGTTTTATTTGCAGAAGCTTGGCATGTCTAAATAAGGAAGGCTGATTATTACCCAGCCTGCGCTGTTGTGCTGCTTCTTCAGTTTTGTGACTTTCACCAGCTGACAAAAGACTTGTCTCTTAGGGTGAGATTTCACAGTGGTCTTCCAGTTCTCTTGAATATGACTGGCTTGCATCTTTTCTAATGTTGTATAACTAGGACATTATTGGGAAAAATTTCTTGTAGCAGATAAATCAACCCAGAAGGTGAAAATACACTGAGGGCAACATATTTCTGAAGAACTTTTACTCATGATCAGCATCAGTGTCTAAAATACATGATTTAACTTACCAGACAAGATTTAGAAGGAGCAGTAAGTAGAGCTCATAATTCCAGCTATGACACTGCATCCTTTAATAATACACTGAATATTTCACCTAAAACTTAATGGTGTCAAGGATTGATGATCTCATAGAAAAGCATTTATCTTCAAGATAACATATTTAAATATAGTCCAGAAAGTCTGAAAATTGGATTTATGAAACAATTTTGGTAATCCTGCACTTTTCAAATGGTCAGAGGAACTGCAGTGGCAAAGTGGTGACCCGTTGTGCTCACAAAATTCACAAAAAAATATTTTAAAAGTAATAGTGCTGTGCAGATCCTGTCTTTGATATGCCACTGAAAAATGTGTGATAGCCAAAGGCATCTTTATATGTTATACTGACTCTTGCAGTGTGCTCTGCCAAAACCACCACTATCCATTGTCAAAAATAGATGTGTTTTGGGCTGGTGGAAGTCTTTAATGCCTCTTCTGACCATGGCTGGGAACAATCCTGTTTATTAGACTTCTGTTTTTCACATCACTTTGAAAGAAAGTCTCTTGTATATTTATGACTGTCTGATCACTACTGGAGGAGATAAGTGAACAAACCCACTTACTGTTTACTCGCTTGTAGTGTCTTTTTTTTTTTGCATCAATAGTGCTGAGTTGAAATTTAACAAGACACAACTCACAAGAAATTCTGATCTTGAAAGTCACATTGAGAGAATTACCTGAGAAAAAGAGATCCAAGAAGCCTTTTAATTTTTATTATTATAATTTTATTTTTATTCTTTTTTTATTTTTCAAACCCAAATCTCTCTGTGTCTGTTAATCAAGGATATTTAGACTGGTCCCCAGGAATATTTCCCTGAATATAGCACATCTCTCTGATGACTGCAACTTACTGGTAACTAACTGCTCTGGTAGATGTACACAAGCAAGGGCTGCGAACTCAGTGGCCAGGATGCTGCTACCAATAGCTATGAAAGCTTATCATAGGATAACATTCCTGTTAATAAGTTTACTTTAAGGTCTTCAGCTCCATAAAATAGCATCCCAGTGCAGTTGGTTATGGAGAAAAGAAATAAAAACAATCTATCCAACTTACAGAAAAAAGAGAAGTCTCGTGTCGTAGAGTTTCAAACAGGAGCATAATATTCCACCCACCCATCAGCTTTTTGGAAAATAGTATGCCTTTGAAGAAGGTTGGAGCTGAGTAGTGTTGCCAGGCTGGTTTTGTCCTTCAGAAGAAACAGTATTCTAGTATGTGGATTCAAGAGCTGTTGACACAAGAAATGCAAATAAACGGAATTTCTCTGTTCCACCGTCCTTCCCACAATGTAGCAGTTTGTTGTCCTCCTGGTTTGTCCTCCTCCACATTGAAGCATAACTATGATTTTTTTTTTCACAGTGGCCTTGCACACCAAGGCCAAATTCCAGAACCAAACACTTAACTCTGCTTCCTTCCTGTGTCAGTTGTCTTTCTACTAATCAGTCTTCAGTGTTACATCCTCCTGATTTTTTGTTTACTTCTATGTGCTGGATTATACTGGAAAGTCATTGTGTATTCCTGACTTGTCTTGGGGTACTAACTCAAATCCTATTACAAGGCTGTTTTTAAAGCAGCCTCAACTATAAAAAAAAACCAAAAAAAAGGTGATGGGCAAATGAGATGCCTGTATGTGACCTGTAGAGCAGCTAATCACTGGCATCTTCTGCAGCAGAGCATGCAAAGGCTTCTTATCATTCTTCCATAAGTATTCAGACAGTTTAGTTTCACAGAACACTGGAAAAAAAGGAATCAACATTTTTCTGTCCTTGAAGAGCGGTTGCTAGTGATAAATTAATGCCTGAGGTAAAAGGTGCTATGCATCGTAAATCACATCACAATAAATAATCAAAAGAGCTTATTTGGATGGAGGGGAAATAGAATATATATGCGATATTATATGTCTAGAACTAGATACAGACTGAGACAGTATATTCTTACCCTGTATATATTAATATATTTATTGGAATCTGCACTAGGAAGCATATCCAATACATAATGAGGGCATGAGCTCCCTTTGCTTTTCATTATCACAGAGAAGTGTAGAGGTTGCTTGCAGAAGAATGACTTCTGCATAGAGGAGTCATTGTTTCACCTCTGGGTCATGATTTTCACCTGCAAGAGTATTTGTTTCTCTTAAGTATACCCTTCCTGTAGCAACAGGACTTCTGAACTGTATGAGGATTTGAGTTCACTGGGGAGAAATGGAACTGGGGTGCCCTTTCAGCTCATCTTCCAACCCACCCTGCTGGGCATTTACACATGTTATCTTTTTGTTCATGGGTAATGGACTAATGATCCCAAATTTTAGAATATGGAGGCAGTCAGCTGTTGTTGCTTTATGCTGCAGAGCAGACTCACCCTTTTCAGCCCATCTCATCTCCAGTGTTCCTTATTCTCAATATCATCAGAGCAGGACCATTGGATATCAAGCACTATGCAGAGGGCTGTTCCTAATTGCAACCTAAGGTCGTAGAGAGTCTGCAGAATCTGGCAAGTTTCTGTAAGGAAAAATTGGGGTGATACTGGTCAGACTGGGAAGCTGAGATTAGATGAGAGAGGTCTTGCAAGGTAGTAAGCATTAGTCTTGCCTGGGAGGAACTTTCTACAATGTTACCCAAAAAGCTGGTGATGGAGTTGGAACCGGGTAATCTGTAAACACACAGCTAAGTGTTCTCTCTAGAAGGGCCTGCTGATATAAAACAAAAGAGAAAAGCCATAATGCTATTTATACAGCGTCCAAGACACGGGCTGTAGAAGTCCTTGCAGCAAAACCCTGAGTTGACCAGAGATTTGTATGAAGCTTTTAAGTATTCTAAGTAGCATTTTCAGGGACATAAAGGGGCTTTTCACCTTGAAAGAAGACTTTTATCAGAGCCTAAAGAAGAACAATTTGCTTTTCAGAGAAAAAAACACAAAAAAAGAAACATGCACATCAAAAAGAAATAAAAGTTCTAACTGATAATTTTCTCCCTGGCCCACACATTTCCTTAGAGGTTGGGTCTTAATTTTAATTCCAACTCCAATAAATTTCTCTCTGCAGCATAATTCTGGGCATCTCCTCTAACTCCCAGAACCATTCATCTTTACATCACAGCTATCTGAGGCCTTGTCCTGTACCTGCCCCTTCCCTTACCAGTGGTCTCCCATTGCCTGCTGTGCTGCAGAGTCTATTCCTTCTCACTTTGCCTCTCAGCCTTTCCCACCTTGCCTTCTACAAGTCCCTCTCACTGCTGGTATGCTCTTTTGCTCTGAAGAAGGCACAATTTTTTCTTCCTCACGGTGGAAAAGCCTAATCTGTGGCAATTAGAAGAAGGTAGAAAAGTGCTGTGAAAAGGCAGCCTTTTAAAGGAAGAGCATATTGTACTCTGTGATTTGTTCTTATCTCCTTTTATCGCTAGGATGCATTAGACTGTGTGGCATTTGCTGCGATGAGTAAGACAACAAACTTCCAGGGATGATCAAAGTGGATCTGTATCTGTGTAAAAACATTCTATGGGTTAGTCAAGTTAAAATCACTGTGCTTTAGAACATACACTACTGTAAGGAACTATTTTGGGGTCAGGAAAGCTCAGGAGCAACTGGAGCTGAATGTAAGGGATGCAAATAATAATAATAATAATAATAATAATAATAATAATGCCTTCTACAGCAGAAAAGGAAGGTCAGAGAAAGTGTACCCACCTCAATGAGCAAGACTGGCAAGCTGGTAACAATGGATGAGGAGAAGGCTGAGGTCCTCAACAACTGTTTTGCCTCAGCCTTCACTGGCAACCTCCCTTCCCACACCTCCTGAGTGGATGGACTGGGGGACAGGGACTGGGAGAGCAGAGTCCATCCCACTGTATGAGAAGATCAGGTTTGTGACCACCTGAGGAACCTCAACGTACACAAGACTTTGGGACTTGATGAGATGCATCCCAGAATCCCAAGGGAATTGGCTAATGTAGTTGCCAAGCCACGCTCCATGATATTTGGAAAGTGGTGGCAGTCAGGTGAAGTCCCTGGTGACCGGAAAATATTGCACTCATTTTTTAAAAGGGTAGAAAGGAGGACCCTGGGACCTACTGACCTGTCAGCCTCACCTCTGTGCCTGGGAAGATCATGGAACAGGTCCTCCCAGAAGCTGTGCTAAGGCACATGGAGGACAGGGAGGTGACTTGAGGCAGCCAGTATGGTTTCCCCAAGAGCAAGTCCTGCCGGACCAACATAGTTGACTTCTGTGATGGAATGACTACATCAGTGGACAAAGGAAAAGCTATGGATGTTGTCTAGCTGAACTTCTGTAAGGCCTTTGACTAGGTCCCCCACCCAACATCCTTCTCTCTAAACTGGAGAGATATGGATTTGGTGGGTGGACTGTTTGGTGGATGAGGCATTGGTTAGATGGTCACATCCAGAGAGCAGTGCTTAGCTGCTCAATGTCCAGGTAGAGATCTGTGACAAGTGGTGTCCCTCAAGGATCCATACTCTGACAAGTGCTATTTAATGTCTTCCTCAATGACATAGATAATGGGGTCAAGTTCATCCTCAGCAAGCTTGCAGATGACACCAAGATGAGTGGTGTGATTGACATGCCTGAGGGATGGGATGTCATCCAGAGGGACCTGGACAAGCTTGTGAAGTTTGCCTATGTGAACTTCATGAGATTCAACAAGTCCAAGTGCATGGTCCTGCACCTGGGTTGGGGAAATCCTCAGGATCAATACAGACCGTGAGATGGAGGGATTGAGAGCAACCCAAAGGAGAGGACCAGGGGATACTGAGAGTGCTGTGTCCAGCTCTGGAGCCCTCAGCACAAGAAGGACATGGACCTGATAGAGTGGATTTAGTGGAGGGACACAAAAATGGTCAGAGGGCTGGAGAACCTCTCCTGTGAAGACAGGTTGAGAGAGTCGGGGTTGTTCAGCCTGGAGAAGGCTCCAGTTAGAACTTATTGTGGCCTTTCAGTACTTAAAGGAGGTCTGCAGGAAATACGGGGACAGGCTTTTTAGTAGGGCCTGTTGTGACAGGACAAGAGGTGATGGTTTTAAACTAACAGAAGGTACATTTAGACTAGATATGGGAAGACATTTTTTACAGCGAAGGTGATGATACACTGGAACTGGTTGCCAAGAGAGGCTCTAGATGCCTCTGGAAACATTCCAGGTCAGGTTGGATGGTGCTCTGAATAACCTGATCTAGCTGAAGATGTCCCTGCTCCCTGCAGTGGGGTTGGACTAGGTGACCTTTAAAGGCCCAACTCAAATGATTCCATGATTCTGTGATTTTTCCCTGCCCCTGTGCAGTCTGGTCTTTCAGCATTAGTTAAAAACCTCGGACTGAGATAACAAGTGTTTCCTAAAGAAGTGCTGTCAGGAGCTGAAAAAAAGAAAAAAAATCTTTTCTGAAAGCAAAAATACAAATTGGCTTCTCCACACCAAAAGCAGGATTGATATTTTGCTCTGAAGAGGACAGTCTGTTGCTGATCAACTGCTTGCTGGAGAGAAAAAGAGCCACTTCTAAGCAAGGGTTATCATGTTTTCTTCAGTTTGGATCATTGAAGCGAGTTTGCTTTAAGATTGTGAGGTAAGAAATGTGCTTACTTTCGCAGCCATGTCACTGCAGCAGGTTAAAATCTTTGATGTTCTTACATGAAAATTCAGAAACTTCTGTTTAAATTCTTGTTGCAAATCCCTTATATTCAGGATAGCAGAGTCAATCATAACTTTAACCTTCTGTGAGCCAAATTTGCTGTAAGTACTAAGAACATTATTACACAATGCCAGAGAAATTAACCTTAAGTGCACCTTAAACGTTCATCTGATCCAACAATTCCTCCAAACAGAACACTAATTAACATAAGTTGTGATAGGTTCAGGGTCATCTTCATTCTACACTTGCTGACTGCAGCTCTTTCAGAGATGTTACTGAGCTGGAACACAGTCACGTACCTGGAATTCGTTGATTACTTGGTAACAGTAAACTCATCTAGCTTTTGATATCTGTAGAATAAATGTTTACACCAAAGCGTGTCACTCTAGGTCCTCTTTACAGTCTAGAGACACTATAGCCTATAGTTTGAGGGTGCAGCCTCTCTTGATTATTTCAGATGTCTGCTTTAGCACAAGATGAATCTGACTGCAGGTACCTGCATTTGCACGGGTACATCCCAGTGGGCTGGGAGCACTGTGCATGAATCGAAAATTAAAAAACAAAACAAACAAACAAAAATGAAAACACAAACAAAAACCAAACAAACACACACACACAAACCAAACAAAAAAAACCCCCAAAACAACAACAACATCATAAAGAAGGAAATACTGAAGCAAAGATGACATCTCACAGAAGCTCACAGGGGGCTTGCTTTTTATGTTTCCGTGGTTTATTTCATTACTTTGCACAATGGAAGGTCATGGGTATTTTAGGCAGTTTATGCTTTGCCAAGTTAAACCTAAGAAGCCAAGGTTTCTCCTCTGGGTGTCTATCCATAAGCACATTAAAGGAGAGACCCCTCAAGCTCTTCAGACAGCGACACGTTTAGATGCAGCAGTGCCAGTTGGAGTTGCTTCACACTATGTTAACTTCTGCACATACAGTGCAGGGAGTAAAAAGACAGTAAAGTGAAACTCTGAACGTCGGTCCCTCCCAACCATCTGGCAAACTCAGAGCTTTTGTTGCTGTTTGTGGAGCTTTTCTCTCCTTTGATCGTTGATGGAACAAGAATGTATTCTTCGTGCCGAAACCAACAAATGACTCTGAGTAAACAAAAACCCAAAGTGTTTTTAAAGTAGGACAGTGCTTCTTTCCATTTAACAACTGTTTGATCTCTATGAAATACTCTGAAAGTCTTAGCTTAGTCACCAGGGGCTGGGGGAAATGCAACAGGCACTCCTGGTTTTGGTGGAAGCTAGCAGTTCTGCTGCCTGTCTCACCAGTGCAGCCTACTATGGGATGAACATCATGATCCTATCCTGCAGTGAAAGCTCCCAGTTAAGATCTCTGATAATGTGGTGTATCATTGCTAATTTAGGAACACAAAAGGAAAACACGTTAATGAGAGAGTTGCTGCTATGAGATTACTCACCAGTCTCACAGTCCAGCTCTCAGGATGTATGTTAAAACTTACAAACAGTTTCTCTGAGGAGTTGCTAGGAGTTTGACATTTCCATAGTGCCTACAAGGTGAAAAACTGAACCAAGACTCTGTTGACAAAATGGTTCCTGCTACAAAGCTTTCCGAAGTGTGATGCAAAGAAGCAGTATCCTACGGGAATGCAAAGATTCCTTCTTGTTACCTAGACACTCCCATACCACAGGAATGTGCCTTCTAGCCCTTGGCTAACTCATTTAATTACAGATTTATAAGGCAATATGTGACTTAATCAAAGAAATGACTAATACAACTGTTTGACCTCTTTCTTTTATTAGCATATTTTATGTTCATACTTTACAATATAATAAGTTATATATACAGCATAAAAAAAATTATTAGAAAGTTAAGCTTTGGCAAGATCTACAGGATATTTTTTCATTCCTGTACGTCTTTTGTGTAACAATAAAAATACTGTATACTAAATAAAATAGTTAAATAGTCTGTGTTCGCATTGGCACCATTGATTTCAAGACCCTAACTTTTCATGGCCCAATACACATACAAAGGAGGATTCCTGTATCTTCTTTTAAACAAATTCTGTGTACTATTAAATGACACATGAAATATAGGAGGCAGTCCACTGAATAACACTGTAGTTACACACTGGCACAGGAATAATAGAATCTTCATGGGTTTTATCTTTTTTTTTTTTTTTCCTTTCCCTTTTTTATTCTATTAACAATAATACTAAACTGCAAATGCAGGGTCTTGAACACCTTGTTGAAGATGGCAGCAGCTGGAGAAATCCTACTGAAGCCTGTTGAAATCTGTATGAATTCGTCATTGATTTCAAGACAGCAAGAATTTTGTCCTTTAATTAAACACCAATTAGCTAGTTAAATGGTCAAATAAATGCAGCTTGCTGCTTTGTTAAAAGTCAAAATTCTCATCGGATTTGGCATATAAAATTAATTGTGTCTTACATGACAGAAATGGTGGAAGAAGATTAATGAGAGGGATAGGTTTTATGATGCCGTATGTACTTCCTCTGCTATACAAATCAAGTGCTGAAAAGATACTACATATAGATGTTATAGGGTGATACTAAATGTTCTGCACAATTATGATAGTATCATAGATAAGACCTAGTTACTAAGCGATGGAATATTGGTTGTTAACTTCAGGGTAATAGTTAATATTTTTCATAGCATTTTATTCAGTCATGCATTTTGGAATTTAAAAAATACTGCTTTGTAACTGACACATCGTTTAGTGGTTGCACTTGTTGAAATCTGTCATCACTCATTTTAGCTATAAATTAAGCAAGTAGGTTTGGTAACAGGTACTGATTTGTGGTCTGAACAAGTTCAGAGAACTTTTAACCATGAAAATCAGAAATTAGTTAAAAGGAAAAATTAAGGTCCATTTTTGTTGTACATAATCTCATAATAATGTTTTATCTTCCAGAGGAGTCCATTTTCACCTGTGGATTCTGTGCTCATGATCTACCTTTACCATTTAAAAAACACTTTTCCCTCTGCATTTCAGGTGTCTCTCAAGAAATCTACTCCTTTTGCTTTTACTGTCCAATGTGCACCACTATTGTCTGAAATTCCTTTGCTTGGAATACATATTGATGTGTAGATGTCACTACTGGAAAAATACATTTTTTGTGTTAGTGGACAAGCTGTTTTCATTGCTTCTTTTTTTTTTTTTTTTTTCCCTAATGGCAAAGAAGAGAAGAACTTGTTGCTCTCAACTTTCAAGGAGTGAATGCCAGCTTCTGTTGCCCCCTTGCTAACCAGCTTGTCCTCAGCAAGTCAGCAGTTTGAATTCACAATTTCTGAAATGTCAGTATGGACCAAGAGTGCATTTATGTGCATTTTGTAGAGTGTTTTGAAGCACTTCAATCTGTGAATTGTTGACTCTTTTTTTTTTCATATAGCATAGTTAATCTGAGGACTGTGTCTGTACACATAGACGCACACACTTCTAGATTCAACAAACCCATCGTAAATACAGAAAACTGAACTGGTGACGTATAGAACGTGTTGAGGACAATAGAACTGCATGTGCCTAATGTGTATTAATTGATACTGTAGCTGTGGTACTGCTTTTGACTATAACTACTAAACCATTGAATGAAGCCCTAAGAGACAGGAGTATTTTCAGAAAGCAATTTGATGGTTTTCCTAAGGCCAGGCAGGAAGGGGGTCAGCAGGGTTATCCGCACTTATATTCATACACAGACCATGAAATGGATGTTTGTGTGTCCTCAGTAACTGCTTAACATGATCATTTTGTTTAATGACATGTTTCATGCCAAGCTTCTTGGGAGATTTCTGCTCTTGTTTTGGTAAATGTGTAACTTCACTTTTTTTTTTAGAAGTCAAAGAGAGGAGCTTCCCGTTGGTTATCAGGAGCAATTATGTAGAAGAAACATCGATGGTCCTTTGTCCAAAGTCTTTGATGTGGTGCTTGCTGGAATCATGGTTCTTGTGGGTGACATGGAAGGGTGGGTCCCAGGCAGGCATGTCAGGATGTCCCTGCTGGCTCAGGAGCAGGCATTGCTTGTGCCCACTCCAGAATATCTGCACACAAGGATTCGACAGCATCCAACCGCTCGATTTGCACCAGTTTGGTTAGCAGTTCTGGGATGCTGTAACCTGCTGTGCTGATGCGATCGAATAGCTGCATGCCATCTGTCATACCCCCTATCTCATCTCTCTTCAGTCCAAAGCTCTCAGCAAGGTGACGCCACGTTTTCACTATGGCTTTTTCCGTGTTGTAGGTCGAGCTGAGCATTCGGCTGGTCTTCTCCAGGCAATCAAATGGCAGCTCCGTAGGGCTCAGACCTGCAAAGTGAGGTGTTTCTTGTCAGATGGCTCTGTGCATGACTCTTGACTATTCAAGACGTTTATCAGAGTACTACAGGATGTACTGTTAGCAATAAGTACAGGTAAGAACTTCAAGTGATAGTTCATGATAGGTATGTCTATCTAGCTCCAAAATTATTATTGTATGTTACCAAATTAATTCTTCCTAGTGACAGTAGGTTACAATAATTAGGGTATAAAGTTGTCTGGGAAAGAAGTATTAGATGGTCTGCATGAATCCTTGTGGCACTGCCCCTTCCTTCAACAATTTACTAGCTGTTAGAAAAAGTGTATTGCAACCATATCCCCAGTGAGCAGCTCCATGAATACACCTCTGCATGTCAGGCAGAGTGTTTGAGCTCGAGAGACAGCTTTGACGCTTCCCCGAGTCTGTCACCAGCAGCTGCTGTAACATCTCTGTAATTGAAAGTTGCCCTTGCAGGAATGTGAGGAGTGAGGTGAAGCAATGATGCCAGATGCTCACAAGCATAAAAGTCCCTGCTTGAAGTGCTCGATTGTCATCGCTATCACCGAATCTCTAGAGAGGATTTAACATTCATCCTGTGGGGAAGAAGCTATTTTTTCCTGGACACTTTTTCTATGTATTCATGGATACACAAGAGAGAAGAGAAGCAGCTACAGTATTTTCCCAAAACCAGGCTTTTGCTTCTCTAGTTTTTCTGCTTCATACTCAAAAGCAGTAATTTGGTGGGAGAACCACAGAAAACTCACATGCACACGCATACACAGAGCGTGTGTACAGGGCTAAGTAAATGCAGTCATGTTTCCTGTTCTGCAGAGAAATTAATTAATTTCTCTTCTGCCAAAACAGTCCAGGTAGTCAAGTGCTAAAGAAGGTTAAAACACTTAAAACTTGGAAACTCCACTTTCTGTTGTGAGAGGTGGGACAGCATTTAGAGAGGCAGAGTAGGTTGAGGCTTGTGTCTTACCCTCAATCCTGATGCTCCCCAGATCACACTTTCACACTTGGAAGTAGTATCTATCTGTTATCCAAGGGACTAAACAAATAAACAGGTTTCCTCTAGATGGGGAATATGAGAGTGCTTCTCTGCAACTTGGCCCATGTGAGTGTCCCAGTACAACCCATCACTACCCTTCCTGCTCTCCAGAGGAGGGAAGCCCATGCACACACCTGGAGAGAAGCCATGACATGCTCCAGCCCAAGCCCAGCCTGGACAGCTCTGGGGTCAGGGTCAGGGCACCATGGAGCTTCCTGGCAAGTGAGTACAAAGCTACCTACAGAGTGCCCTTCCTGGTTTGGGACTTTTTGCTTTCCACAGGAAGGCTGTAGCCTTGCTAATTTTAAAGCAAATGCTTGCATTTGTATAGGTGCAAGATTTGTACACTCACCTTCTGCAACGTCGCATACGTTAGCATACACATCAAGTATCTTTTTCCTTCGACTCTGAATCTAAATAAGAAGAATTTTATTTCATTAATTTTTCAGTCACGGGCATAGACAATTAGCAGACAGCAGTGGAAAACCTGTGTGAGATCTTCATTTCATGGCACTAGGGATTATCATATAATGTCCTCAAGGGTCCCTTTTGAAGACTCAAAGAAAAAGACACAGCGATTATTCTGTGAAGCATAAACCTATTTCTGATTTCACTTTCCACTGCTAGAGACTTTTCTTTCCATCTTCTAGTCCTTTTTGAGATCAATTACTTTTCTGCTCTGTGTATTTTATTTCTCTTTCAGACCAAAGCAAACTCCTGACAATAAGGACAAATCCAATACCTCACGTGCAGGCAATTAATGCAGGGATGTCCAGGTAAACCAGGACAGGACTGGCTACAGGGATGTAAATGGAAAGGATCTTCCTTTCTGTCATTTGAAGTAGAACTGCTCAGTGCATTACTAATTAAATATTTTCTCCCATTATATATTGCCTGGTTGAATCGGAAACATTTTACAGATAGATAAAAGGAAAAAAATAAATCAGTGAAGCTTTGGACGGGGAAAATCAGAGGTCCAGTGTGTTCTAGTCATTTCTGACAAGAAAGAAACTTGGACTGAAAGCCTGACATTTTCCAAGCTGAAAATGGCCATTTTGATATAATTTCATTTAGGAAAAATATTCTCAATGTTTGGCTTTGGATTGAATGTGGAGTGAAAACAAATGTCAAAATGTCATGAGTTCTCAGGGACTGGAATTGTCATCCTTCTGCCAGCTCTCATTAGAACTGAGCTTTCTGAAAAGCTGTCTTTTTGACAGGACTCTTGCATTATCTCCACAAATTTGCCACTTTTCACTGCAAACCAGGCTAGAAAAAAGCTCTGCTTTCAGTATTTTTTTTTTGTGGAAAGATTTTCCTCATTTTATTTGGGCTCTCAAGGGCAAGGAACATCAATGGCTTGGATTAATAGACTTGCAGCTGGAGACCACAAAGTGGCTGCTCCACCCAAAGCCTGTCTCTCAGGCACAGAGGCTGTGCAAGTGTGCTGTATCACAGGACACTGATGGTTCTTCACATGTTCTTGGTATAATTTACATGTGCTTAATTGGTTGTGTTGCTATTGTAGGCTTGGATTAGCTGTTTTAGAACCTTGTAAACAGGAAATTTTCTTTTAGTGGGATTTATTAAAACTCCAGAACAAACTATCAGTTGCTTATTTTCATTCTCCTCTCATATTTAAGGCAAGGAGGGAAGTTAAATCATTCCATGCCCATGAAGAATTATGCAAGATGCTCTTTTTACCAAAGCCAGAATATGGGGCATTTGTAAAGCTCACGCTGAAAGCAAAAAGGTGAAGTTGAGTCTGATGATCCTCCTTACAGAGGTAGCTTTTTGTTTTAACCAGGAAGGAGAAGACTTGTTTAAGAGCAAGCCTGTAACTTTCTTTACCCTCACCCAATAGCCACTTAATACTCTTTCCTGTACTAGAAACGTTCCTTTATCTCCAGCCAGAAGCAAATTACTGCTTTTCTAACTTGTGGCAAATGGCTTAACTGTGGTATCAGGTATGGAGCAGAGGATTTTCATGCAATCTGCACTTTTGTTGAAAAGGTTTTCTTCAGCCTTCTCAGCAGGCTTCAGTCCACGGGAAGTATGCTAGACAAGAAGGTCTGGAAGAAACAGTTCATGCTTCAGGTGTCCTTACGAGCTATCTATCTAAACCACTCTGGAGAATGTATCTATTGTATGTTGTCTCTAAAAGGCAGGCCACTTCTTATTAAACGTTCTGATTTCATGCCTACCCAGCTTGCATTATCCCATTTCAGAAGTATACAGAAGTACCATAAAGCTGCCTATTTAGAGACCTCAGAAAACTGAATTTTTAAATGTGAGTGTTGGTGCAGTAAGTTATTTCCAGATGGTCATAACTGTCTACAATTACAAAAACATTTCTTTCGTGTTGAGACTTTGTGTGTGTGGTCTCAGCTGAAAAAATGAGGTATTTTAGAAAGTTTGAGCTGAACCATCCCAACAATTTAAAACATGCAAATATGAAAAGATGCACTTTCAAACCTTTTTATTCTTAAAAGATATCTGATGTTTGACATTAATCTTGCAATTTTGTCCTAGCTATTGCCATTTGGAATAAATTTTTTAAGTACTAAAAACATAAAAAAATATCTGAGTGGACACTTTCTTTTTAAGGATAGTTTCATGTTAATATAAACTGAAAAGCTGTGCGGGTGAGTGAGTTGTGGCCTTAACTATGCCTTGAAATACTCCAAGTGAGATAAAACGCCCTTAGCAGTACACGCTCGGCAGGAAGAAGCGAAGGCCTTCCACAGAAAAACACACAGTGGATTTAGAGTGTCCTTCAGAGCCCAGGAGTGTCCTTCAAAGCACGTGTGTGTTTCTTGAAACTGTACACGAAAACCGAGCACAACACCGGGTAGCAATGAAAAGTCTGTGCCATGGAAATGCTGATTTGACTGGGTCAAGGTACTCAGATGCTACGCTAACGTACGACTCCAGCCATGCTGCTACATTATTTTTACTGTGTTAGATTTTCTGGGGTAAATGTAGCATCAAGGTTAGTTATATATTCATTAGCTATGTTGGAGGTTTGCTATTATTTGCTTTTTCTTTCTTCAGACTTATAAAATATAATACTCAAAAAAGCCAAGTTATCACTCTTGTAGGAAATCTGGGTTTTTTTCAGCTCTGAGCAGTGTATATGTACATATATATCACTATGCAAAGGAGATTCTATAATAGATTTGTCCAGAAAAGCTCTTGTAAATTAGTCTGGTCTGCACTATAATGAATTTTGGGTGGTGATAGTTTGTATATTGTTTTCTTTAAAAAAAAAAAACCCACAGAAAAACGCTCTTGATTTTTAAATCTCAAAATAGCCTTACCCCAGTTGATTTATTGCTTGTAGAAGATTTATCTCTGGCCAAATGCACTAAAGATAACAAGCATCTCTCTGGAGTCCCTTGCTTGTCAACTGCAGCTTCTTCATCACTGTCCATACTACGGCTTAGAAGTCGTTCATTTTCAGAAGATGCATCATTTTCACTGTAAAATAAAGAATATGGTTATCTTCTTGATGTCTCTTGTAGGTTGATTCCAATCATCTCCTTTTTGACATTTTAGACTAATGCAATAAAAGTACCTTCCATTTTTTAAAATGCCTTTCCTCCAAAATTCTGTGACTGTAACTGCACACATCTACGAGTGTAGGGGCACACCAAGTTACACAGTCACACATGGCTTCTGAGAGGATAGAGGGATTTTCCAACTGAGGACAGGGTTTCCCACCTTAATCATGTCACCTAGCCAGGTTTGCCCACTAGGCAGACACAAGGAGAGGAAAACAATCACGATGTGCCACCCAGATGATGCTATAGAGAAGGAGTTTCTTGCAGGTCTCAAGCAGCTATTTTTACTCCCCCTGCCTAAGAGTGAAGGAAAACCTTATTAAGGGAGTGTAGAGGTGGAGCTCCAAAAGCTGATGGAGAAAGCAGGGAGGACACAGGTTTCTCTTTAGTAACTTTGGTCATCCTCTCTTGGAAACTAGAGGGGGAAGAGCCTAGCAAGATGTCCATTTTTTTTCCCCTGTTGCAGCAAGCTACCAGCATACTCATCTGATTTGTTCTTCATGTATTCCCCTGTACCTGGATGAATGGTGACTATGTCCCCCTCCCCACTTCAGTCAAACTGGAAGTATGTTTGCCTTTTACACACCTTTTAACTGCCTTTGCTGGAGTTGCTGTAAGTTTTTCAAACTCTTCTTTCTCCGAGAATATCACAACATTATCTGTAGATCAACAATTAGAGAAATTTAAATTGGCAATGAGTTTCCAAACCAGTGTTTTGTCTCAGAAGCTGCAAATATAAATCTCTGCTTTTTAATTCCTATCGCAGGATTAAGTTACATTCTGGAAGTACAAAAACTACTATGCACAATTCTTCAGTAAACTGACATGGATTTTATACAATTCAAAGGAGAAATCATAATTAAGAGAAATCCATTATGAGTATTTAAGCCCAATGTTGACTTGGACAGAAAAAAAAACCCCAAACTAAAGCAACTTATACCTTGCACTTCTTTCTTCTCTTCTTGTGTGTTAGCCTGAGCTTCGACATTTTTTACTGAGTGGCTCTTGCAACAAGCTAGAACATAAAAATGCAACACTAATTATTCTCAGAAGCTATCTAAAAATAGCCTTTGCAGATAAAATTTCATGTGCTGAACAATTACCTTGAGAAGAAGGTTTTGTTTTCACAATGTAAAACATGATGATAAGGACAATGGCAATAGCCATTATGAAGATGGTAGACATTGCAATTATAAGAGCTGTGGCCAGATGTCCTTGTCCTGAAAGATCTGCTGGAATAAACAGAAAAATATTTTCATAAAGGAGCAACTCTAAGGATCAGAGAAAATTTAACAGTTTGTGGTCTGCTCTACACTTACATTTTGCATACTCATTTAGTTGATATGTGTCTTGGCTTCTTGCTGAGCATTCAAAAGCTTAGTGTTCCATCTCAAAGGCAAACTAATTAACAGTTTTCAAAATTGTGACATTTATGCTGCACTAACCAGTTAACAGTATTCATTAAAAATATTTGATGGCATGATCAAAGATGTAGGAAAATATAATATCTGGTAATAATATAGGAAGCTATATATAAGCAAGAGTAGCAGATTTCCTAACGCTTTATTCTGGGATACAGCATTGAAAATGAAAAAAATATTAAAAAAAAAAAGAACAGGATGAGAGAGAAAATGACTGTTTATAACTACGACTGCCTCAAAAGCTTTGCAGTAAAAAGGAGAACACGATGCACATGTAGAAGGATTGATGTTTTTCTCACAAAGACTTAAAATGCAGCATGGCTAGAAGGTGAATTTAAAACAAAGTATGTGAAAAGGTATTCAGAAGCAGAACTTGGATGCAAAAGACTAGAATTAAAAAAAAGCCACAAAAGGATGCAGAAAATGACAGATATGCTAAAATGCATGAAAACTTGAATTTTTCTGAAAACATGATCTTCACAATCATGTTTCCAGACAATAGCAGGAAGATCAACATTGTCAGTACCTCATTAACTGAATTTTTCCTGTTGTGTCTTCTCAGGTTCACCTATTTTAAAAACCTAATAATCATGCTAGAGAATTGTTTATATTAGCTCAATAAAAGACTGGCCATATTTGTGCATTAATTTATTTTTACCAGTCTAAGCTAAGCTTTGTTGAGGCATAGAGCCATTTCTGTATGGCTACAAATACTGAGCTGAATTTATTGCTGGCATTACTGATTACAGTTAAAATCCATTTTAAACCCATTTAACTAAAACAATGGTGTTGATTAACCAAGAAATAAATATTCACTCTGAATTATTTTCAATAGCAGTTTCATAAATCTGGAAATAGTGGCAACGAAATTCACAATAGATATTTTCAGTTTGGTTACACTTTGTTGATGCCCTTTTCCAAACTAACAGCTGCTAAATTAAATCTGTGAACGCAGTCTTACCTTTGTGAGCATGCTGGTAAGGGGAGAAAGTGCTTGTGCCAGAAGTACTTGGGAAAATGGCTGAAATGCCAGAGGTAGCCCCTGCACCTGCAATATAAACAGAAATGCCATGAAGTTCCATGGTTACTTTGTCCAGTCAAAGGAGTATTTTGGCTCAAGTAAAGAGAGCCTTTGCTTAGCTTGATTGCATTTTCCACTCATTAGCAAAGAACCCACGAACTCATTGTATTTTGAAATGTCACTAATCCCAATATGCATTTCTGGCATGTTGAAAATTGTGTTACAGACTACATTTTTGCACAGCATCCACAAGGAGTGGAAGGAGCCAAAGCTTCTGAATGGTTATGAGCTTAGAGGAAACCCAAACATCTGCAGACACTGGCTGGGCCAACTGTGATCCATAGATTCCCGTATTGCAGATTTCTCCTGTGTAGCAGAAAGTTTTCCAGGATCTAGCTGGTGACTCAAGCTGTTTATAGACCCCACTCCATTATTTGCAACTGCTGAGCCCAAGTCCCAGCTGGTCAATTCATCAAACTAATGCTTGTCACAAGCATCCTTCACTAGCAGGATCGTTGTGAAACTCTGATGATAGGCAAACCCTCATGACCCCACAGGAGAACTTAAGAAAGGTGCCAAACGATAGTGTTGAATGTCTTTCCATTTCATGGAGCTGTACTATCATAAAAGGGACTATTAGAATATCCTGCAATCTAGCTGGGTGATGTGTTTCTTATGATTCCCCCTGTCAGTCCAATTCTATATTCTGGGGAGGAGGGAAATCCACAAAAACAGTGAAATGAAGAACTCAGAGGAATGCTTTGCGCTGGCAGAGGAGTGAGATTGTCCAGTAGGTGTTTCTATGTCTAAATTCTATAGGTAAGGTTCATATTAATCTTTCAGATGGTGTCATACACCAAATTGTCAAAGCAGTAAACCAAGTCATAAATTAACATGTTTTGACAATACCAGACAATACTGCTTATTACTGGGAAAAGGCTGTTGGTGGGAATGCTTTCATACAGTATAGTGTTGGCATAGCATTCTAAAAGAGAATAAAGAAATAGGGTTGGGAGAAAACGTTCTCTCCATTCTCAAATAAATTTTAATGTCATTGGTAAGCAGGTAATGCAAACAGCTACTATCGACAGACACTGCAAAACATCTTCTGGCTTGGAAAGAGTATGAAGTCCCTCCTGCTTTGTGTTAGCTGTCCATGGAAAAAGCCCAGTGATAATTAAATTCAGCAGACCTAAAGGCAAAAGACCATCCCAGTCATCTGGTAAGGTGCACAGAGCACAGGACTCCACAAGCTGGTTTGGCGACTACAGTAGCTGAGAACTAACTGTGTCAGTGTTTTCACCTAGTAAGTATGCTGAGAAATTAAACCCACCAGGTAAACCTGACAGGCAATTAAGCTGTCTGGAAGGGTCTGAGAAATATTCCATGGTTAAGCAATATACATGTTCTTCAGATTCAGAGAAATGTTTTCTAAAAAGACACAAAACCCTCAAACATATTACCTAACATAAAAGATGGCTGCATGTAGCAAAGGAGAAATGTACACTTAAAGTGGCCACAGAGTATGAGCTGCAGATGTCTTCAAAAGAAGTTTTCTTTAACAATGGTAAAACTTCTTTCAAGCCTCATTTGTTGGAAGGAAACGGATTCATTTTTTTATAATTGGGGTTTTTGTTCAAACTGAAGAAGTGTTTTTTGTGACGTTTAAAATACACTAATTTGTTAATTCAGATGCTTTTCTTATTATGTAAATGTCAGGCAAATTACGTCAGTCTTGCCCCTGGTCCCTTCTCTGTGACAGACTTCTTTCTAAGAACAACTAGTTATGAGCTCCAGAAAGTGCCATGTAGCAGCAGACCATGTAGGTATCAGTACATTAAGATGTTGTTTGCATGTCATAGAGATTAAAGACAGGTAATCTGTTAAATTTTCAGCAACTCTTCACAAAACTGAAGTGAATCATCCTTGGTCTTGACCTCCATATTTACTCATCATGGCTGGACAACAGAGAAAAATTAGTAAATGGCCAATGCTGTAGCCCAAAACTTTCCTTCATGTCCACAGCTACCAGGCTTACGTCTATTCTTGCAATCCCCCTGGCAAATCCAATTACAGCCAATTGTAACTCTGCACAGCCCTTGCAAGCCGAAACAAGTCAACAATAGCTTTTCTTATACTGCTTTTCAGTTAACACAGGCAAGCTGTGATGCTTTGTCTGTGTGGAGTTTATCAAACAAGCTTCAGCTCGTCTCCTTCACAAGCAAGTTTTATCGAACTTTCATCTCTCTTTTCCTTCATCTGAAAGATGAAGTCATTGAAGTATTTCTTCCTAATCAATCTTTCAGTCGTTTGGTATTGTTAACCTCATGTTTTTCACCTGTCTGTGAAAGGAAGTTGAGCTTTCCAAGGTGGGAAGTCACACAGCAGTACACAGCAGAGGAACAGTAAGGAGGAAGGTCATCCATTCTTCATTCAGCATCACCGTCACGCTTCATCCAGCTCCAACCCAAATGAGGATAAAGCCTGTTGCCCACACTGTGTACACACACACACACACACACACACAAGCCTCTCCCATGCACAAGAGTGAGCACCTTCAGCTCCAGAACCTACGTGCAGAATGTTCTTTGCATGGGAATGGAGCCACTTCATTTGTTCTGTAGTGCCTGTCATGGCAAAATCAAGGCTGGTGCTAGAACGTGATGGCCTTTTACATATGCCTAGGTGGGAGTTGGTCATTATGCATATTTTAAGCCTATTATCAAATTTAATAATTTGGCACATTCATTATGAGCCAAGATTTTTCTTCAGATGTGGCTTAGAGGAAAATGCCAATTTGTGCACCTGCACTACAAAAGGAACCAAAAAATGCCATCTTCTGCAGAAGTTCAGCTCATATCGGTTTTGTGTGAGCAAAAAGAAACAGACCTCGTAGCTGCTGCTTTTTCCCAGTTCAGCACTACACCATGACTGCAATTTCAATTGGCCCAGTGCACATCCAGTTTTGCATCCCAAACACATTATTAATCCTGGTTTCAATATAGATGACAAACAACCTATAAAGACTTAGATATAGATCAGGCAGAGACATCCCAAGGTGATACAGCACAACGTATGGAAACAACTCCATTTTAGGCACACACAACACAAAAAAAAGACTGATGGCTGTAATATAGCTGTGCAAAAGAGTGGTTTATATTCCTAGACACCTGTGAGTAATATTGTAGGAATGCGATAAAGACATTAGGAAAGACGTTTATCACTGATGGTTGGTCAGCTTTTGTATTATAAGTGTTTTTATTCAAAAATTGTATTTAGTTCTAACTTTCTTGGAGTCTAAATAGAGTTCAATTAAAAGAAACATACTTATCATATAAAAGAGCAATTGAATTTGTAGTCACACTTGACTATTTGGGATTTTTTAACAAAAGATAGCTTTAACTCAAGCTGCGATGCAGCCAGCATTTTGTCCTCACAGGGAACAAATGCTGGGCAACAATTTTTTTCAGTCGTTTCAAAGGATCTTCCTGCTTTACGTAATAAGACTGGTACAGTTGTTGATGTATCTTGAGCCAGACTTACAAAAAGAAGTGACAAACAAAACTACCAGATTTGTGAGAGGAGGAGGGTACGGGGAGGGGAGGTTTTACCAACATGCCCCATTGCAAGTGTTTGTGACTGAATAAAATCTGGTGCAGTTGGAGACCATATGTGCTCCCGACATATGTTGCTGTGGGTGTCAGCTTACTGGCCCGTGCAAAGGTCTGCTGCTCGTAGTTAGCAACAGCTTTTTCTGAAGTTTATTTAATACTTAATAACATACGATAAAAATACCCAAAGTGTCTAGACAACAGACTATCAGAGTGATCCTGAAATAAAATGCCTTTTAAAAAGTTATCTGTGTATATATGTGTCTATTTCTTGCCACTGAGTGCAGCTTGCTTTCTCCTGATCCATCCCTCTTCTCAGAGCCATGGTCCATTTATGAATGGCAACGTATACTTGTTACTGCCAGACAAGCTGCAAGTGCCATCATTGAGACTGTGTTTTTTACAGGAGTAAAGTAAGATAAAGCATACATGCAAATAAATAACTAGCAGCCCGGAATATGAGATGAAAAGTAAATTACATTGAGTTGAAATTCAATAAATGTAGAGTTTAGAGATGACAAAGTAATCAAAAACTGGATTATAACTAAACCCAGTCATAAATAAAGACCCAGATATGTAGAAAATGGAGGTCAGAATTTTCAGATTAATCTAAAGCACAGAATCACAGAATGTCCTAGGTTGGAAGAGACCTTCAATATCATCTACACCAACCTTCAACTCAACACTGCAAGCTCACCACTAAACCATGTTCCTAAGTACCAGGTCCACATGCCATTTAAATGCCTCCAAGGATGGCGACTCCATCACTGCCTCGGGAAGACCATTCCAATGTTTGATAATCCTTTCAGTGAAGAAACGTTTCCTGATATCCAGCCTAAACCTCCCCTGGTGCAGCTTGCATCTGTTCCCTCTGGTCCTGTCACATATCACCAGGGAGAAGAGGCTGTCTCTCTTCTTGCTCCAACCTCCTTCCAGGTAGCTGTCGAGAACGATAAGGTCTCTCCTCCAGACTAAACAACCCCAGCTCCCTCAGCCACTCCTCACAGCACTTGTGCTCTAGGCTCTTCACCAGCCTCATTGCCCTTTTCTGGACACACTCCAACACTTCTATGTTCTTCTTATAGTGAGGGGCACATAACTGAATGCAATATTCAAGGTGTGGCCTCACCAGTGCCAAGTACAAGGGGATGATTACCTCCCTATTCCTGCTGGCCACAGTGCATCTAATACAAGCCAGGATGCCATTGGCCTTCTTGGCTACCTGTGTGCACTGCTGACTCATATTTAGGTGACTGTTGATCAATACCCCAGGTCCTTTCCCAACTTGAAGTTTTCCAACCACCCATGTCCAAGTCTGTAGCTTACCATGGGTTGTTATGCCCCAAGTGCAGGACCTGGCACTTGGCCTCGTTGAACCCCGTGCAATTAACCTTGGCCCACTGAACTAACTTGTCTAGGTCCCCCTGTAAAGTTCCCCTACCCTCTAGCAGATCGACACACCCATCTAGCTTGATGTCATCTGCAAATATATGGAGGGTACACTCAATCCCCTCATCCAGATCACTAATAAAGATATTAAAAAGAACAGGTCCGAGTACTGAACCCTGGGGAACACCACTGGCTAAAACAGCCAGGTTTAGCTCTGTTCACCACCACTCTTTCGGCCCGGCCACCCAGTCAGTTTTTTATCCAGTGCAGAGTGTATTTCAAGCCTTACACCTTCAGTTTCTGAAGGAGAATGCTGTGGGAGACAGTGTCAAAGGCTTTACTGAAGTCCATGTAGACAATGTCCACAGCTCCTTCCTCATCCACTAGATGGGTCACCTTGTTATAGAAGGAGATCAGGTTAGTCAGGCAGGACCTGCCTTTCGTAAACACACGCTGACTGGGCCTGGTCACCTGGTTGTCTTGTATGTGCCATGTGATGTGTCTGTGTTCAGATTCGTACTGTATTCTAAGCTGTATTCAGGTTCTTACGTGAAAGGTTCGGTTTCGAACTTAAGGAAACAAAACTACATATAGAAAACCTGTGCACTTGGAAAGTCAAAAGCCAAGCCACTCTCTAAGGTGTCTGCACATGACTTCAGTGATAAACACTAAGCAGCTCTGAAAGTATTGCAAATCACGAATACCAGAGCATGTCCTGGACGATGGAGAATTGCCTTACTGCTCTTTATTTTACTCTTTTATTTTCATGGCACGTACAGAATACTGTAAGACAAGCTAATGTTTTCTGGAGCTACACATACTGGATACTTCAGGTAGCGTAGGTGGTTATTAAATCAGGAAGAGCATGAAAGTAAATTAATTCCTGAGGTTGTACCTTCTCAAAATGGTGACAGCAAAATTCCCCCAGACTGTTATTTCTGATCTGGTCATTCTCACTGTAACTCAGACTCATAAAGGGAAATATTTTATGCTGTTGTGATCTCTGTAATGTCTTTAACTATTTCATTTCTCTCTCCTTTTATTTCGCTGGAGCAGGGAAGTACTGACGATTATAGGCCACGTGGCTTTAGTTTGACAATTTATTTGAATTTGTTGACATTTTGTTTAGGATTCACTGGGAGCTGTAATCATTGCACAGCGATGGAAGGACACAGACACACGCTTCATGAACTAAGCCCAGGGATTCAGTGTCGTCACCTCTCTCTCTGTGCAACACGAAGGGGATAACTGCCGTTTAAACCTTACTACAGTGACTTCAGAACATTAGAAGGAAGTGACCTGCAAGGAGCTGCTCTCCCATTTCCCTGCGGCTCGGTGGCCAGCCTGCACAGGCAGTGGGAAGCTGCATCTCTGAAGGTTTTGCAGCTCGTGGGCCCAGGCAGAGCGATGTGGCAGAAGCCTGCCATGTCTGCCCGGGTGGGTGATGCTCGCTGCAGAGGCTGCATCTCTGGCACAGCTGAAAATATCAAAGTTGTCATTTTCTTTCAGGAGAACTGCACTGGGAGCAGATGCCCTCCTGAGCGACACCCAGTCCCAGCTTTCCCAGCAGCTGAAGACAGCAAACCCCCGTATTTGCTTCTCAGATCCCTCCCCTTGAAGGTTTATGGCTGAGGCTGGCCAATTTTGTCCTAAGATTAGGTTCTAATATAGACAAGCCCTAAGGGGATGAGAATTAGGCCATACCACCAATGAACAATAAAGTCCTGCCTTCAACATTTCTCCCATTCCACATGTGAGGAGGAATGGGGTGTTCAGAGATCAAACAAACAAACAAACAAAAAAAGGGAAAGTTTGTTAGCTGCAGCTAACAAGCCAATTCATTTGTAAGCGTAATGTGAAACAGAAGGGGGAAAAAAAAATGTCCTGATGTTGATCATATTACAAAAGAACAAAACTGGCAAGGAAAGAAAATTACTGATATTACCAAGAACAGAGAGTTAAAATAAAAATCACTGAAAAAAATATTTTTTCACTAACACAAGTGTTTTTGGCATTAGGCTTGTTTCTATTAAGCACAGGCTTGTTTCTGTTAAGCATTTCACTTAAGAGTTCTCAGTCTTCAGTACATGGGTATGGAAGTGATGTCCTGATGACAGCTTGTCACACAGAGCCATCAGCCTGTTAGTCAATTGTTCTGCCTCATCTCTAGTTGTTTTTCAGGTTCTAATAATACAAAAATAAAACAGATCATTTATATTTCTAGATGGTATTCGTTCTCTGGTAATTAAAAAATAATTATTCATTTGCCTTGTTTATTTTTTTATCTGTTTGTTTATTTTTATCTGTTTATCTTTTATCTGTTTGTTTATTTTTTATCTATTTATTTACTTATTTTTCTTCCTAATTTTCCTAAGTCATCATCAGTAGGTGACAGACTTAAAAACTCACACATGTTGACTATTGCATCTGCTTTCATATATATGACCAGCAAAAAAGGTAAGACAAAATAACAGTACTTTGTGCTCATTCACATGTATGAACATATACAGATGAAAAAAGAAAACCCTCAATCAGTTGATTACTTTCTCTAGATTAATAATTTGTGAGTGCACAGGGATTTGTATATGTGATGTAATTGTGTAAATAAAATTCAAAGTAAATGTTCTTCAAGTTTTGTAATGGGGTTTGATTTTGTTTCCCTCCATCAGTTTTGATCTGGAATGGCATATATCAAAGTTTGAAGAGGGGAGTGGAGTTAATGTGTGTAAACTGATAGAGAATTGCAGCTGATGAAAGACAAAATCTCTTCCAGTAATAACTGTACCTCTCTACCAGAGAAACTCCATGTAGGTTTAAAGCTTCTGTCTTTTGCATATACTTTTTACATTGGATAAAAGAAAAAAAACCAACCCAACAAAAACACCTTATGTAGTCAGAGGCCTCAAGTGACTCCAGTTCCAGAGGTGCTGACAGAAAATCCAACACCATTACCTGTGGGAAGCCACATCTTAAAGTGGTTTGGTGAGCATTACCTTCATTATTTGATTTGCATAGGAAACCTGTCTCCCCTACTTTTTGCAGTGCTGTTATTTATCACAGAGTTATCATCTCCCAGTTTACTGTCAGCAAGGGGCACTGATGGCTCATGATCTGCTTCATGCACAGCTGAAGGTCTCACATCTTTGATGTGTTGGCATTGAGCTCCTCTGTGCTTAGCAGACCAATCCTGCAGCTCCTACACAGCAAGCTTGAGGGAGCTGCGTGCTGAGAGCTCAGAAGACTTACACAGGTGATTCACAGCGCACAAGATATGAAAAATTGAAGTCCTTTAAGTGATGCTTACCCTTTTCTCAGTAAGAAAAGGTGTTCCTTCTTCACAACACACAGCCTTATGCTCACATACACACAACTTCTTCCCAGTACATGCCCATTGCTCACACACTGCCAGTGAAGCCTGGTATTCCACCCAGGATGCAGAACCCTGCTGCTCCCACCCTTCTGTCCATAGAGAGAGTTTCAACACTGTAACCTGGTGATACATTTGTCTTAATTAACTCTCTGACCTCTGTGAAATGTCTCCCTCTCCTCCATCTCTTTTCCACACTATTTTGTTCTATTTATGTTTCAAGTGTCTTGCGAATAATAAAAAAAGGCCCATCAGGGAATTCCTTTCTTACTTCCAGTCCTTTTTACGCTAATATTTCCAGATGCTGGGAAATTCGGGGTGTTCATCTTGTTTCCTCAGCCATTTCAAGGTTTATTGAGTGTGTAGGACATGAAAGCTGCACAGCAGGCTCTTGGAGTTGAAAGCTATTTGTTTACCCTTTGATCAAAGCCAAATACCTTTCTGCCAGATAAAATGTATTGTCAGGAAATTTCTCTGAGCAGGTTTCCATGCAGAACACCCCCCCACACCCCCAACACTCTCCTGGCCCTCTGCAACACGCAAGCCAAGCACTTTCCCAGCAAGGTATTTTTCCAGATAAGGAGAGCACCATTGTTCTCCAACCCTCCCTCAGACATAATGAAGACCCAAAATGGGATTTATCTGCCCTCATTTTTCTGTCTAGAAGTGCAAAGCCAGAGCTTGTCACCCTCAGCTTCCTGGTTTTAAGTGATTTGTCATCCTTGTTTCCTTGCAAACGACTGGGTCACCTTTCTCCAGTGGTGTGCTGCATGCAGGAGTGGCTGAAGAAAAGGAGCTCTGGGGGGAGGCACCCTTTTGCTGTGGGGTTTAGGCTCCTGAATGCTGTTCAATGGTATTTTGAAGTTTCAAGAAAGAAACAAAAGACTCCTGAGACCATTTGGAATTCTCATTCTGGGTACTCCACTGTGACAGCCAGTCAATAAACAGAAGTTGTTTTGTGTAGAGGAACCATTCCTACTACAGAGCTGATGTTATTCTTCACATGACAGGAACCACATGCTCACATTAAGGTTATGTACTTAGAGTGCAGCACTGAGATGAGATTGGACTTTCTGAACCTCAAAAAATTAAGCAGTTGTGCAACACTGATAGGTCACCATTTCTTTGCTCTAACTGTCATAATCTGATGACAGTGAAACATGTGATAAAGACCATTTGCTAATACCACATTTTATGCTGCCCACCACAGCAGTCCACACTAGTGAGCTTTTCAAGAGGTTCCTGCAGCAAGGCTGATTTTCTGTCTGGAGTACAAATTATTGCCTATGAATTAGGAAGCTGCCATTCCAAACCAGTGCCAGAGGTTTAGACATCAAAAACTAAATTACCTCAGCTTAGTGATTTGAAGGATTTGGATTTTAAGAAGTTTTCCCATCTTTTGAACACTTGTAATCAAATGGTTGGTCTCATAGACTTGATTAAAATGGTAATGTTTAATCTTTCTAGAACTAATATTTTCTCCTACCTTAGTGCCCAGCCAATTTGTCAGTTTATGCACCTGCCTAAATTCCTCCCAGAGATTATATATATTTATTCCTGTGTTTGTCAAGTTAAAAATTGCATCTGCTTAATCAGTTGTGCAATTCATACTTTCATTGCAGAATTAAGTACATTATACGTCGTATCTGCCAGATATCATGTAAAAGACAAAGGTTTGCTTTCTGAGTTGAGTAAGATATTCTGGTAGTTCCTTGCCAAATAAGTAAGCTACAACATGTTTCATACTACTAAAAACCCATTTCAGCATGTGTTTGAAACACCGTTAGAGCTGAGGAAGGGATTTGTTTCCAGCTATCAGCTGGCAGCAGACATGGTTGTATTCCCCCCAACAGGGCAGCCAGCCTGCACACACATGCAGGAGAAAGTGTGTCCATATCCTCTTATCATACACCCTCATCTCTCATCAAGACTCCTACCCTCATGTTTTCACTTATCTCTCCACCTTCTTCCCACATCTCACATTCAGGTCCTCCCTAGCACCCTTACCTCACCTCCTCATAACAGACCTTGTCTCATCAAAATCATGCTCACCCTTCCCTTGCCCACTCCCACTTTCTCAGGCAGAAGAGCAGGTCTCAGAGCTGCGTGTGCTTCAGCAGCCAAATGGGGTAAGCAGCTGTACAACGGAACAGCCACTTTGCATGAAGACAGTTCAGGAAGGTGCCTCCACCAGGGTTGTTCCCACTCACCAGGAGCTCTGTCAGGTGGTATTTATCCCCTGGCTCACCTGAGCTCTTGAACTTTAGGAAAGACAGCAGCTGTTCACAACCTATCCTCCTTTGAAGCAGCTTGCAGAGCACCCACGATACACAGTTCAGATGTTGCTGAACTAAGTAATTGCTAGTTATGTACACAAATAATTGCTCAGGGACTCTTGTAGGAACCTCTGTCAAGCAGGCAAAATATTGCATTTCTTTTTCACGATGAAGACTTCAAAATAGAATATGGACAGGATTTTGGTTTTAGATGCATCAGGTTTCTCTGGCGCACTGCCTATTTTTGTCCATTGTTTTGGTTTTTTAATGCTTTTTCTCCTCATCTGCTTCAGATTCTCTGAGGGTGTGTTGTTGTAATTTGGTCATTCAGAGAGAATCTAATTTTTTCTTTTCTTTTCTTTTCCTCATTTTCTTTACCCCCTAAAAGAGAAAAAGGGTTTTTTGGGGGGGGGGATTGCCTCTGCATTACAGTGCTGGTGTGTGTGTGTCCCTCCTCTCCATGGCAGGAGGATGGGTAAGCTATTGGTACACACGCATCACTCAAACAGGTACTGCTAGGATGCCACATACATGCATACATGTTTTTAAAGTTAGCAAACTACTGCTTCTCTTGCCAATGAATCTACAAAATTAGCTCTCTTATTGGTGCTGACTGCCACACACCAACGTCAGCCCTTGTGCCACTTGGAGACCAAAGGATATGAAAAGACGTGATGCACTTTTACAAGGATCTAGGAAGCGTCCTGTGTTTTCTTCATAGCTGAACTGAAACTGAATTAAAAATACACAGATCTGTGACTTCCTGTACCTACTGGTTAAGTAATCATAAGCAGTCCTGTATGGGATGTCCTGACAGATAAAAACTGGAGCACAACTTAACAACAGCAGGCCCTGCTCTCTCCCCAAATGTTCAGCATTCACCCCTGTTGTTGGCAAGGCTAGTCGGAAGCAGAAACCGCTTTACTGGAGATGGACTTATTGTTCAAACTTAATTATTGCTGAAAGAAAGCCTTCATATTGAGCTTCCAGAGGGCTGCAAGTGAAAACCAGATGACATGCATAGGGAGTGCAGAACACTTACATTCCTTGGTGTTAGGAGGCGCCAACAAGCACGAGTAGCAAACCATCCCATATATGTTGCGAGGTCTGTTTTCCAGCATGTAGTAACTGAAACGAAGGGCAAGATGAGGCAAAAACAGTGTAAATTAATACGCTGCAACTGAGCACGGTTCAGTAGCAACCAATTATACTGAGATAAAATCATTTTAAAAAAACCTTTTATAAGCAATTTGATGCAAAGATTTTTTTTTTGATTTTTTTTTTCTAAACTGCCTGAATACCAACAGCATTTCTCTTCTTCCTTGCCTCCTAAAAGGCAATTAATCAACCATCAGCCTACATGACAAGCAGTAGTATCATTGCCTAAAACAACATTATTCTCCCTGCTGAGTTCAAGCTGCAGTTTACAGCATGCCCTGAGATAAGTTTTTTCCAAAATAAGGGAATGCCACTTTTTGAAGCAGTAATCTTTCAGGCAAGACCACCAGTTGGGTATGGTTGGTTAATTTTCTTCACAAACACTGTAAGAATAATCTCCTTAATGTTAAAACCAAATCCAAGCCAAATCCGAATAAAAAAATACAGGAACACACCACCCTTACAGGGAAAGCTGGATTACAGGGTTTCTTTTTTGTTAACTTCCTTGCTATAGTTTATAAGTTAGCCTTTCAGAACGGAATTACAGCATGAAGGACAGGTTTTCATAATTTGAACTTCTGGGATGCTGATGAAATTAGTGTTGAAATAAGGTAATTGGTTATGCAAGAATTGGATCACAGGCAACCTAGTGAGTAAATTACATCAAAATAACACACAGTTCATGTTATGAATATGTCTTTACAAATCACTTGTAAATCTCTACAGATTTTAATGAAGAAATTATTAAATTCATAATCCTCTCTAGGTGGACAAGTGCTCAATACAATAAACAATTTACACAATGAGGAATCTGTTTTCTGCTCGTATGTACCTGCCTGTGCATGTGCAGTGTGTTTTTTCTGGAAAATGTATGCATTTGTTAGGAAATTACTGCTGAAACTGTCCATCAAAAACAACTGGTCATTAATTAATGTCCCAGGCTACAATTAAGGGATACAGGTCCAGGAAATGCAGCATGCAAAGGTGCAGGCTGGGGCTGGGGGTTGGAGGTACCTCAGAGAGCAGGTAAATGGAACATGGTTACCCCTTTCTTTCTTACTGGTTTTATAAGATTCACCCTGACTTTTCTTTGTCTCTTGTCCCCCATCTGCCATTCTACCCGTGTCTCAGGAGCAAAATGTCATCTTTCCTCTCTTATGGGGGCCTGCATAATTGTGAAGCAGGTCATAAAAAGCAGGAAATTACTTCCAAACCACAAAACAAAAACAAAAACAAACAAACAAACACAACAACAACAACAAAAGTAATAAAAAAAAAAGAGTGGCAGGCCAAAGGTACATATAAATCTACACAGAAAAATACAAGACAGTTAGGATCCACAATCATCTAATCGTCACAGTGGTTCAGGAAAGATAAACAACCCTTCTGACAATTAATTAAATCAAGCTGGTGGAATGTTTCTTGGTTTTTGCCACAATGCAGAATGGTGGAGGATGTGTAGAGAAAACTGAAGAAGATGCTCACGGAAAGCAACTGTTCACCCACGTGAGTAGGAAACTGCAGTTGCAAACATTATTGATTCATGTCTATGAAGTACTGGCAGCAGATATGGATTTCTGACTCCTTTGCAATGCACCAAATATTAAGGGCAATGCTGGACATATCTAATTCCTTTATATCACTAGCTATGGAGAAGTTGTCATCCAGTAATGAAATAATGAATTTTCACGGTGTTACTCTTTCGTTATAGGACTAATTCTTGTTCTTTCTTTAGCACTTGCCAAGCTCAGATTTTGAAGTGTTACAGGCAAAATGCAGGAGTAAAGACTAGACTGAAGAATGGATTTAAGTGTTTTCCTGCTTAATACCATGGTGGATTATCACAGGCTAACCTTGGTGGTGTCACGTCACACTCAGAGACCTGACCTCAGGTTTAGATCTACTCTCCTTCAGCAACCAGGCCACCTGAGACCGGGAGGGGGCTGTGTCAGCAGGGGACAGTCTGCAGAGGCACAACAGGGAGGTGATGAGCACAATGGTGGAGGCATCTGCTGCCTTATCCAGAACTACAGGGAGGGGTTTTATTTCATTAGAAATTCACTGACTAAACCTTCCCATTCAGAAAGCAGAGGAAAGAGCTCATTCCTTCTCTTAAAACACCTCAGAGAAGAGAACTGAACCTGGATCTGCTGTAACCATGGGCAAACACATGAAAAGGGGAAGCATCAATAGTGGAGGCGTCTTTGACTACATTTTAAAAGAAAACAATTTTGCAGTTCCATCTTGTGAGGGGACCAAGGAGTTACTCTGAGCCAAAAGTAGGTGTTGGGACAGCATGAGATATGTGTCATGTACACTTGGCCTGTTTTTACTCCTCTGTGGGTTTCCACTTATGTCCGCTACTAAAGATAGATGACCAGGCTAGAGGGGCCCTTGCTCTGACCCACTGTAGCTGCTCCTAGTTGGTTGTGATCTCAGCCATACTCCAGAACACCTAATGGATCATCCCGTTGAATGAAACAGTCTGACTCACACCTAATTTCCACATTCTTGACCTGTCCTGTTTACCATGATGGAAGAGCTGCTGGGCAGGAGCAGAGGATGAAGCCTTCAGTGTCCCAGGAGGTTAGGTCTAGGTACCTCCAGAGTTCACTGGCAGCTGAACTTTGGTTTTGAGGATCACAGTTTCAGAGCTAACCCTTTAAATTCTTCCCTGGTCGCAGTCTTGCATTGTTCTTGTGAGCCTGACAAGTAGTGTTATTCCTATTTTATACAGAAGGGAACCTGGACTCAGAAAAGCAGTGGATAACACATGTTCTTGCACCAAAGGCCTCCTTCTTCCTTAAAAGTGTTTATAAGTAACAGTGAAAAAGATAGAAGGAAAAATATATCATTATCCAGCATCTATTTTAAGGCAAATGACAGGGGAAGGCACTTGTAGCCACTGCGAAAAGACTACCAGCCTAAAAAACTGTCTTGTCTAAAAAGTTGTTTATCTAAAAGCCTTTGGTCAGAATGTGCCACATGTTCATGTTTTCCTCAGGCTGCTTTCCTGACCTAGTGAAAAATAGCAGAGGGATGAGATGCCCCTAAACATAGATCACAGTTGGTGGGCTGTTACCTTGGGAAGGTCTGCACCGCATTACAGAAGCACAGTCCTCTGAAAGTGGAAACTTTACTTTTTCCCTCCCGTTGACTCAGGGGCTCTCTGAGGTTTAATGCCCAGGCAAGGGAGCACTCTGCCAGCTGCCACACAGGTGCCAGGCTGTCCCTGTGCCACGGGGTGGGGGGGCATTGAGGAAGGGTGGCTGGTCAGCCGGCACTTCACATCAGCAATCTGTTCTGACACAGGGGGTCTGCATCCCCCCCACTATCGCACAGGAGCAGCCTCAGGGGCCCCTTAAGTTTCATGAGGAGTCAAAGCAGTTTCACAGCTTGTTTTAGCCCATATTTAATTCATCCTGAGAACTTCATCTCTTCAGGCTTGGAGTAAGAGGGTGTTTCTCCTTACCCGCCGTCTTTGCCAAACCACCCCAGAGAGTCACAGGCCGAGCGGCACCCAGGCAGCCTCCGGCCCGCCACTTTCTGCTCCAGGTTACACCTGTGCAAACACCACCTTCGGAGATCACTCCCCAAGCACCAGCTGTGCAAGCTGGTTATTTTCAGCTCTCACCCCGCTCCCACCTGGGTGACCTCATTAGTCCTGACAAAAATTGCAAAAGAGCAACTGTGGCCACTATTTAACTTTCTTGCTCTTTATGATGGATGAGGGGAAGTCAAGAGGGAGCTCTTTTCAAATCACATCATCAGTCTGTTCGGCTGGCAGCCAGACAAGCCCTTCTTTTTATTTGTAAACTGTGAAAATTTCACACAAACTCACTGATAGAATAAACCTGGAAGCTTGCAGGGCCTTTTTAGCAGGGCCTCTTTAGCAGCGTGGGTTCTACAGCGTCTGCAAACCGCACAAAAGCCAAATGTCAGCAGGGATTGCTCTCTAAAGCGAAGAGGCACACTGGCTGAAACTGCAAAGGTATGTAAGGTGAGGGTGTTTCAGAGTATTTACTCACCCTACAAAAAGAAAATGTTGAGAAAGCAAACGTGCACTTGGGTTTGCAGACTTTCAAAGGTACTATAGTCAAGAATATATTGCTAATGTATTCAGTGTAGCGATTGCATTCTCACCATCACTATCAGAATCACACTGAGCGTAAGAGACCGTTAAAAAGATGGACTTAATAAACAGCATCTATTTTAAACCTCTTCAGCCAGCCCTGAAACTTGTTTTGATTCTGAACAAGAGCACACAGCCCACGTTAGCAACTCTTTATACCCCTTTCTTCTGGCTTGAAAGGACACTGAGACACTAAAATGCCTTGGTAAATCTCACCCAACAGCTATGTTAGTTAATGCTGTCAGCTACTAACAAATTTGCCAGCTGGTCACATCTGGAAAGGAGATATTTTATATTTCTAAACACTCTGTAGTGCCAGCACGGACTGTACAGGGTATCCAAGGCATCTCCATTGAGTTTGTTCATAGGATGCAGGACTTACAAGGCGGCCCTCTGAAGCCACAGCTGGAGGTCATGCTGGATTTCTGAGAGCAGTTTAAATGGCACTGCACACCTAAGCTTAGGTACACAAGCACTTCCATTTCCACTTCTAGTAAGAGGAGAAGTTTCAGTTTTAGTAGTTGTTCCCAACAGTTGTTTCTTCAGTGAGATTTCAGTAAGATTCATGACATTATCTGATTTACTAAGTACACTGATGCCTTTGAAACATTTAAATGTATTGTTCTAGTGGAGACTGAAAAGCATAAATAAACAGCATTGTACCTACAGTCAGCTATGAGAGGCTGTCAGAGATTTTGACATTAAAAAAGGTATTTTGCAGTGCCTTGGGTGGAGCAAAGGTCTGTGGTTAAATCCTTACCCTGGGAGACAAGGGCCACACTCTGCATCATTCTCCTGATCACCAGGTGTCATGACCGTCGCTCGAAAGAACCCCTCGCAGTCTTTGTGCCGCCTGCATATCTGGTAACCTCCCCTGGAAAACTTCTCCGAAGGGCAAGGGATGCAGCCATAGTCCTCATCTTTGGTGCCATAACCACATGTCTGCAACAACACAAAGTCACTGAAAAGCAGGCTTGTGCTGCACACCAGCTTCTAGCAGAAAGGAGCGTTCATAGCCGGGCCCGTTGGCTTTGCAGCACATTGTCATACCAAGAGAAAAAAGTCTGCCCTTTCATCCCTTAAAAGGGACTGTCTCTCCAAAAAAGGCCATGGCGGGATGTAAGGACATGGCATGCTGTGTGCTGGAGAGGGAAAAGGGGAGCAGGAGCTCTCCCTGAAAGTGGCCCCCCATAGCTATTTATATCATGTTCCATCAAGCCATGGAAGTGAATTTCGGCTGCTGCTCAGATAGAAAGTGAACTGAAAGTTGAAGAGCAGAGAAGATGATTACACAGGAAACATGTCTGCACCACAGACACCAGTGAACTTGCTTGCATGCTTGGAGAGACCAGGGGGAACATCACAAAAGGCAATAGTTGGATGAGATTTTGTAACCTCTGAACTCACATGTCTCAGCTGAACGTTACATTTAGATTACATAAAACTAAACCCAACTGGTTATTCTTCAAATGTGCTTCTTCAGGACTACGAACTGCGTGAAATTCTTGCAGTAGGATGTTTATCCCATTAAAACCAAACAGGATTTCAGTAATTTATTTTTTAATAAGCAACAATTATCTGCTGTAAATCAAATGGTTACTTCAGAGCCATAATTTAAAATGTTGCAGAAGCATCCAAGTTCCCCTAGTGCCAAAATACCTTAGTGGGAGAGCAAAATTAAATTCTCGGTGTGAGGGGCCAGCGAGCACGTCAGATGAACCGATTTATCACACCATGCAGGAATGGCTGCGTCGGATTTCAAATAACTATTGAGAGGAGAATGCACTGGAAGGGGCTGAATGTGAAACTTTTACAGTATCACTTTTAGCAGGGCTGCTCAGGGGACGTGGTGTACCAGGGTGCACACACGTGGTACCTCATTCCCATGACACGCTCGCGGGTGTGAGTGCTCCTACTTAAGCATCTCTGTCCTTCCCCATTTTCTCTCCTATTCATCTATTACAGCCACGTAACAAAGCATTTGGGGTGGTTTTTTTGCATTTGGTGCTTAATATGTGTCCACCTACTAGCAGAAGACAGTGAAATTACCATGTAAGGCTCTTCGCCTGGCTCGCACTTCGGGCAGTCGTGGCACATGCCGGTGGTCTGGTTGTAGTATTCGTTCTCACCACAGTTGGAGTATTCGGCGCTGGCAGAGTACACCAGGGAGACCTGTCACCAGAGAGCATCCCAGAGCACTGTCACTTCCATGGCCTCAGCACCCTACGCCTCCCCCACTCCCTTTGCCCAGCTGCTGTTGCTCAGAAGGCAATGGTGCCAGCATTGCAGCATGAAACACCCCTAAAGCTCAGAAACTGGAAGTGGTGCCACTGCATGGTACGGAGCAGATACAGTTTTCAGCAACCTGGTCTTTCTAAGAGTTTCTCAGGGCACTGGCGTTCATGGTTGTTGCCACAGCTACTCCTCAAAACACTGAAGGCTGTGATATGTGACCTCTTACTTCTCACACTCTCCTATACAGCAGATGCCTGAGTTTGTACCCTCATCCCTCCCAGCTCTAATGAGCCTTTATAAATATGACTACAAGGGACAATTCTAAGAACTTGAGATAATGTGCTGCCTCTGGTCTCAACCATGACAGGGCTGTGTTTCATCTGACAGCCAGACTAATCGGCTTTTCCAGTGCCTTCTATCTCTGCTTCATCCTGGGTCCTTCTCCTTCCCCCTCCACCCTGTCAGCCCCCATTTAAGCAGCACACACCCAGGTGTTTTATTGGATGAAAACCAATCACTGCACCAGGGTTCAGTCCCTAAGCCATCTGTAGCTGTGCCACGACAATTCACAGGTGTCTGCAAAGACCCAAACAGACTGCAGTTATTTTTGCAGGCTGGAGAGACCTGTACTCACATAAATACCTACCACCAGAAAAGGGAACACGTGAGTCCATTTACGTTCACCCAGGTGAGCCATGGTCTCTTGATATCTTACCTGTGAAGAGAGAAGCGGTGATTGTTTGCGAACATGAGTAAATATTTGTGTGTGTTGCCAAAATAAGAACAGAAGGGCTCACAAACAGAACAAAGCTTCCGTGGGAGCAATGCCTGGAGGTCTAAACAAAGGGGGAGATGTGCACGTGCACTCACAGGCACACACACTACACACCCTCACTGCACATCTCTTTCCTCTCTTTGAGAAGACCAATGGCATGAGGGACTCCAGTCTTGCAACTTTTACGAAAATCTGTGAAAGATGAGGAACCAGGTCTGAGCCCCAGCACTTCTTGGCTTGCTGAAAAATCCTCCCAAGGGGGAACTGAGGGCTAGCTATGTGTCAGCCCCTAAGTGAGAAAGGGCTGGGTGAGGATAAATAGCCTGGCTTGTGTCCACACCACTCAGTGCTTGAACCCACTAGATCAGATTTGTGTAGGAGAGATCTAGACGGAGAAGTTAAAAGCAGAGCCAGCAAGTGAACTGCTGGCAAGCGGTGCTGGCAGATGGCACATTGGGGCTGCACCTTCCTTGCCGGCTCCTGCAGATCCACCACGAAAGCCCAGAGCTGCCTTCTGTAGGAATGACTGGCTGCCTTTTGTTCTTGATAAGCAAACTACAAATTCAAGAGGTTAAATGCAAAGAAAACGTAAAACTTTATATTTGAAGTGCTGTTACAATAGGTGGGGGGAAAAAAGACTGCAATCACTGTAATAAACACGTGCTAATTTATTTAATTTCTTCAAATGAAAGATTTTGAATAAGAGTTAATGTTACATATTCAAGTACTGGGCTTCTTTCTAAGGGGGGAAAAAAAGAGATGGGAAAAGGAGGCACAAATTGTTTCGTAAGCATGATAGAACATATTTAATGTTATTGTTACAGCACATAATATGCCCTAGGGATTTTACAGCTTTAAATTGCAAATGTTTGAGACACAATTGCACCACTTTGGTCCTAGCAGATGTAAACTACTCTTTAAATTTTCCGGGTCTCAGACACTGCAAGGATTTTAGTCTTACAGAAGAGTACAATTACTGCTTTGTGCCACATTTGAGCATACAACCTTCATAAGAGCAGCGCTCTAGTATTTGAGATAGCTGCTAACATTTACATTTTTAAACACTAAGTAGATTAAGCAGAGATTATATCACTCCAGCATCAAGCTGTGAACTTGCTTTATATGTTCCCTCCAGCAACTGGGCTAGCTGAGACAGGTAACTGGGTGGGTGGGTGGACAACCTGAATTATTAGTATATTCATTTCTGCAGGAAATTGCACTTTGAAACCTAGAAACAAAAGCAAATCAGAGATAAATTGTCCTAAATCTGAAGGTAAGAGACAGAAAATAGTCATGCCATTGTATAACCTGTCAAACACGTAAGTTGGACAAAAGCTGTGGCTGTAGCAGTGCAGTTGCTTGGAAACGTTCCAAGGATATAGTCTTAATGCATATGCCTGTTAAACTGAACCCTAATTATAAAAGAGCTCGTTAGACTTTAAATATGAATATTTTTAAGTCTGTGTCCTCACTGATACTGCAAAATCATCGTATTTATTATAAATTGGGTATGAGGCTGCTCAGGACCACCAATTTCACTAGTAAAGCTTGAATCTGTAACTTTACTAAGAATACATCTTAGAGTACAAACATGCTTTCAGTAAACATGCTTAGAGTAAAAAGCTGCTTTCAAGCCACCCAGATGCTCACTGTTTGAGGTACTTGTATGCAATTGTAACCAGATCTGAAAAATGGAAATGAAGAAGTGTAGCCCATTAATGTATAAAACAGTCTTCTCCATCCGTTTGGCATTGATTTATATGAAATATTGAATGTGTCCAGTTATGCATACACACATAGAATATTTTTCTGCCTCAGCATAAATATGCATGTGGGGGTATGTTTTGTATGTAAACATACATTTTTTTTTCCGTGCTTTCCATCATTTACACAGCAGTATGTCAACATATGGGAAATACTTTTTCAACTGGAAAAAGTCAGTTTAAAGTGCTCAATATGGCCAGAGTAGCACTCCAGGGGAGACTTCTTCCCCGAATTGGAATACCAAAAAGTTAAATTTAATAATCTCCGTAGTCAAGCACACTGCCATAAACTGGGAGCCTTTTTGATTTAGTTTTTTTCCTTCTTTAGAGTTAAAAAACAAAATGCTTAGTTAAATTTTGTAATGCAGGAGCACGGGAAGGCAGATGCAGGAGGTTTATGGCAGTAGGGCCATATGTATCCTCAGCTGGGGTCATACCTGAAGGTATCTACCAAGATATGCCAAGCTGCTCTTTGGCTTGCTGTCAATTTTCAGGCATGTTAATTTATACCTGCACCGTATTATCTGTCACGCATTAATCCCATCCACACAACAAGGCATCTTCTAGTGCTAAGATTGCTTTTGTCTCTAGATGACATCTGTGAAGATATGCAAAGCTTGGACAGTCAGGCAGCTTCTACCAAGAAGCAGGGAGAAGAGTGACCAGTTATTATTATGGACCAAATTACTAAAAGCAATTAGTTGTTAATGAATGAACAGACGCTGCACCTTTCCTTCCTATTCTGCTGTGCTTTGACTAAAGCAAATGACTGTCTCCTGTAGGATGCCATGCAACAGCTAGCAGGAAGGACCTGGAGGTGTATTTTTGCTGGGACCACGCAATCACTCCTAAGCAATATGGGATCTCAGGCAGCTCATCTGCCAGGCCCTCTGCAGAACCTGATTGGTGTTTTTGCTTAGACTGCGTGGGTGTCTCCGGAGCAGAGGCGTAAAACACAGAGCTGTGTCTGTGTGGATCAGGTGTGCAATATGCAGCAAGCCTCGTCATGACTAGAGGGGGTTGCCAATTACAGCCATATTTGCCTTTTGGGCCATATTCATTAATAACTCTTAAGAATATGCACATAAGCTGACAGGAAAAGGAAGACTATTTTCCCAGTGGCAACTGCAGTGAGAAAGGCTAGGGGCTCCTTGTCTCAGCTTCTCTCCTGTAGACTGTGAGGCACAAATTGGGCCTCACAGAATAGATAAAGAGATACCTGGGACCCTATTACTCAAATATTTCTCGTCCCAGACAAATGTCCCTTCAATACAGCCTTCATGTCTTCTTACCAAGAACTGGCAGATACAAACAGCTAACGATCTAACTAACTAAATCCCCAAGGCAGAAAATGCTTCGTTCATGATGTCCAAAGGAGAAAAAGCATCATTTGCAGTAGCCAGTCATTGAATCGGATAGTTTACTTAGACGATAAGGTAGCACTGCCACAATATTTACAGTATCCATGAGTAAATGGAGTACATACAGGAAATGTGCAAACAATGAGGTTAACACAGCTGGTGGTCTAAGCTAAAGCTCAAAGCTTTTGATGGATGACCTCAGCTGTTATTGTAATTCTGTGGCTTCAGTAATTATCACAGTGCCAAAGATCATTTCCTATCATAGACTTTTTGTTTTTTAAAAAGACACTTGAAAAAAGCAGGAAAACAAACACAGGGATTGAAGTACAGAAATATGCATTTCTTAATGTTGTAGAGAGGGGGATTTTTTTGGTGTCTCTGCGTTTCTTTAGTTTCATCACTGACGTAGGTATACTTCGAGGACTCAAAACTTTACTTTGTGAGAGGGGCAGGCACAGTGTCTCAGACAACTTGACCATTTTGATGTTTCTACATGCATTTCTCTTCCAGGGTTTTCTAAGAAGCAGTTTGGTTACCAGTCTGTGATTCTGAATGTAATTCCTGAGTAGCTCGCAAACCAGTATTAGTCATAAATCCACATCCAAGATCTCCACTACTAACAACAGCAGAATATGAGACAAACACTTTCACATAAATGAAAATGAACTTCACAGGTGTCACCAACAAACCCAGCGCTTGCCCCAAGTTCCTGGGGTTTATGTGAGGAACCTCACGAACCACCTTTTCCTCATACTATCACTTTTTGGTTTTGCATGGATTCAGTACATAATCTCTGTATGCTCATGATGCTAATAAAACCTTCTTAATAGAGATAAGCATATAATGCTCAGTGCAGGGCCTCATGAGTTTCAGAGTTCAGCAGCAGAGTTTAGTCTGGCTCCAACCTTGTGGAAAAAAAAAGACGCGGTCTGAGCTTTTATTTCAGGAGGAAAGAGGATTCTCTCGGCCCATTGCTGAATGGCAATGATGGCAGCATGCACTCAGGGAGAGAAGAAACTTAGAGAACTGTAAGAAGTGGAAACAGAGATGATGAGGAAAACTATTTTGTAGCCTTGGTTACAGTTTGTATTGTTGTGAAAAAATATTGCTCAGAACAATATTACATTTGTAGGACAACACGAACTACTGTTTCCCATATCTGCTTTTTATTGCTTTGACCTTGCAAATACACCTTTGAAATTACCTCAGAGAAAGATGTAAAAAGTCTTAAAATGATACAACTCTCTTCTTTAAAACGAAGAGAGAACAGCTCAAGCTACACATAAAACTTTAATTGCCTTTGTGATCCGGCAACCCCGTCAGAAAAAAAATTCATTGCTTGGGCACAGAAACAAGAGGTTTTCCAGCGGGAGCCACATTGACAAGAGGGGACATAAAAGATTCTTTAATTTGTTGATGGAGGCACCACACGCTGAGGATGTGGGAGCAATCAAGCCTAATGAAGAGCTATCTGTCTCTCACAGACTCACTTATCTGGAAACTACATCTGGAAGTCCTTCTTGGAACCTGCTTTCTCACCTTACATAAAGACACATATTGGCTCTGATGTAGAAAGGCCATCAGCTTTCTGAAAAGGTTTTCAGGAAAAAAAACCCACACAAAAAAAGCGAGGCTACAATGCAGGAACAAAGCAAAAGCAACAAAGAAGAAAAGGCTCTTTTTAACACACCTTGTGTGGCTGACATCTTTCTGTGGAAATGGGGGTACTAACAAGGTGTGGGGCCCAACCCTGGGGGCACCCACAGCTGGCTAACGCTGTGTCACCTACCCCCAGCCCCTTTGCTACTGGCATGGCCCCAGTGTGGCCTCCCTTTAGGCAGAGGTTGGTCTCATCTGCCACCAGCATCCCTCCAAAACCCAATCCCACTGGTCCAGAGCTGCCAGAGGAGCACAATAGTCTCCATCTGCACCCCAAAGTCCTTCAAGAGCACATGGCTTGCAGGCAAACCTCTCTCCCTGCTACCCCAGTGACCCGAGCCACTCTGGGAGGTGAGAGGGGAGTGAGCATGGGCCGGCATTTTGGGCGGCAATTCATTGATCCCACAACCTGTAGTGTTCCCACTAGAAAAGCTGATATTTTGGTGGAGAAGTGATGCTGTAGGGAAAAGGCACTCATGACCTCCTGCCATGGAGGCTGCTGTGGTTGGTGCTGCTTTATTCAAACAAGAAAATAATCGTCAGGGCAAAAATGTGAGCAGGGACTTGTACCTCCCTCAGTCAAAAGGCGGCCCTGACCCTTAGGCTAAGTCACATGATCTCTTTTGTTTTCTATAATTAAAATACATAAAAATAAAAATCTGGGATTTGTTCTGATGCACAATTAAAAAAAAAAAAAATCAGAAACCTCATATTTGTAATGGGGAAAAAAAAATTCTTTTTTGGCCAGTCCCCATAAGGATTTTCCTAGTGGGAGAGGTTTGCTTTCCATCTCTCTGAAAATAAAATTTTTCTAAGGTGATTTACATGAAGGCTTCCCTATTACTTTCAGCCCTTCCTAATGTCTGCTGGGAAGTGCTACAACTGACATGTTATTCCTTCCAGTTTGCTTGTTTACTTGTTTGTTTTCGGAGGGCTTGGGCTTTTCTTTTTAGAATCTCTGGCAGTGGCTGGAGGCGAGTCAGGGTTGTGCCCATTCACCCCCCGTGAAGCTCCTGCTCCTTTGCCCAGGTGAGCTCACCCTGCTGCCAGCTCGCATCTGCCAGAGGGCACCCAAGTTTTCCATGGAAATAGCTGGAAGATGAATCTTACATCACCATGAAAAACTGAAAATGAGCACATTAGACTCCCCAGCCTAATACTTCTAAGGCGAGAATTAATGAATACAGTACAGTAGTTCACTGTCTACCGGGTTGTCCCAGTGCTGCATCGGCTCGGTGCTTTCTCCACCACTACTTCCTAAGAACTTTCGCCATCTGCCCCTACCTGAGGGAGAGGAAACTTGTTTTGGGCATTTTGCTTCCAGGGGTGAGGTAAAATTGGTGGCACAAAACCAACTCATTTTAGATTAGAAGCTCTCCTTAGTTGCTGAGACAAGTATAACTTTGTATTCGGAGCAGAAAATTAAAAGCTTATTAGGAAAATACAAACCACAAAAGCAGTGATGATGTTTTTGTAACATCCTTCCCTTTTTACTGGACTTTGTGCTTTCTAGATGACAGACAACCGAATAAGAACAGTCTGAGTCTTGGCTTGTGTTATTAAGATCAATATGGATTTGAGTTCACACTTTGCTTCTGTTTCTCAGAGCCTGACCCTGTGAGTTGTTGACTACTTTCAAATCTCACAGCATTTGAGAAGCAGAGGATTTTTAGCAGCATGCAGAGACTGACATCTTATTAATACAATAATGGTTGACAGACAGGACAGAGGTAGAGAAATTTAGGAATAATTTACAGGAAGAACTTGACGTGAAATCCTACAGTGACCATCAACAGAATTTATTGAAATTGTAAACAAAATAGAAATCCCATGGTGATGATCAATAAATAGTCTGCTCTCAGCTCTGCAGCACATTTGCATTTCTTAGCTAAAAGGCAGAAAATTGCTAGAAAGGTCCACATACAGTTCTGTTTTTTCCACAATTCACAGAAAAAGCATCTGAATTACTGCATCTCCCAGGCACAGTGAATAGCAGCTGGGATGCTGAGAGGGGGCTGCAGCAGAGCACAGGGTGAACCTCCTTTGAGCAGGTCATGGTGTGGGGGAGGATGTCACTGGGAGGGTCCTGGCTATAAACTTCCTTTCCTTGTACAAGTGCATAAACTTCCTTTCCTTGTAGAAGTGCATTAACTAACAGTGCAGCAGTTCCACTGAGTCTGGCAAATATAATGAAGACAGTATTAGGTGGTGGACATTTATACTTTGGTACTTGGTTTTAGAGTCCCAGAAAAGCCTCTTATTTGTCAACAGGCCTCTGCATTGCAAACAAAGGGATACATGCACTGCCAACAAATACTAGTTTTTCTACTATTCTACTTTTTACATAACTCGGTTTGAAGAGGATTTATTATTTTTGTAAACTAACGGCTGGCCGCATTTATATTCAAAACTACATCCCAAGCTGCCCGGGCCACTATTGTTGGGAAGAGCAGGGAGAGGAAGCGTAGGGAAGGGAATTTCTCTGCTGGGAACAGGGGCCACACAGCAAGTGGGCACCATGCCGGGGGGTGCCCGAGGGGAGAGCTGGCTGGGGGGCCCAGCATGGGGTGCCTGCAGCACCAGCCGGGGCCTGCAGGCCCGTGCCCCGAGCAGAGCGATGTGAGGTGGTACGTGGGAGTAGCCCCCTCATGTACCCTGTCCACAGGCCCACCTTGTGGGCATGTGTCCTCCTGGGGGAACAGCAAGGGAATGGGGCATGCAGGCCACAATGCAGCTCTTGGTCCAACGCCTGGCAAAGGAACATGTCTGAGCAACCAGATCCCCCATATCTGTGGGAGCTGCGAGCTACAACCTGCCAGGTCTGCTATTTATGCCAACCACTGTTGGCATAAATACAGGAAAAAGTAGGAACAACCACTGCCTTGGCTGACAGCGGCTGAAGTCACAGCCCACGTTACGGACGTGCCTATAGAAATTGTGTATTTACAGGCACGCGCATGTACACATACACACCTATTTAGATCCATGCACCCTCAGAGAGGCTGACTGTCCTTCACATCTCTGTTCAACCTGGATGCCCCAAATCTCAGATAATGTCCCCGTGGAAGGAAATCTCTGTGCTTAATGTGACATGTAGGGTTACAATTAGAAAGGAGGTTGTCTCCACGCCTTGGGAAGGAGGAAGAAATGGCTTTCTCTGCTGGAATACTTTCTCTTTCGAATTGATAATCATAAAATCTCTTCATAATTTCTCTGAAGCCCTCACTTTTTTTTAATGAACATGTTTACATTCCTAATTAAGAAATGCATTAAGCCTAGTGGTACCTTATCTGATAAACCTGTTAGTAGGTTATGTCAAGCTGAGCCTTTCAAGGGAGCAGGCTAGTTTTAAAAACTGGTTATCCTCTGGGCTGGAAATGTGCAAGCCAAGAGCTCGCAATTAACTTGGGTTAATTACGAAATACCAGAAATGTAATAAAGTATTTAAAAATATAACACAGGTGCTAATGACTTTTTTTTCTCCCCCCCCCCCCCCCCCTCTTTCCTCCCTCTCGCGCGTCTACCCTCTTTCCCGTCGTCCCCCACCACGACTCCCCCATCCCCCCCAGTGTTTCACTCCCTCTTCTTGTTATCCTG
>WTSP01006042.1:50542-67669 GCA_025331215.1 Actenoides lindsayi
TGCTCTAGTGGGAGGTGTCCCTGCCCATGGCAGGGGGGTTGGAACGAGATGATCTTTAAGGTCCCTTCCAACCCTGATGATTCTGTGATTCTATATGACTCCAGAAAAGGGCATCGGGACTCCAGGGATGGAAGCAATCACAACACAAGGGAGGAGTATGGGTTGCCAAGGCTTCAGGAAGCAGAACTGGAACCATCCTGTGCTGAGTGGAGGGTTGGGGAAAGGATGAGACTTAAAACATCCTCGTGACAAGAGTTAGAGCAAAGAATTAGTTGGTAGGAAAAAACATTGCTTACACACCACCCCAAAGAGAGACATATAAGTAAGTATTCTGACTTGAACCCAGGAGCTGGATAGCTGTGGGATACATACACTGAAAGCAGCTGCCATATGTGAAACAGGAGTTGTACCACAGTAGAGAAGGCACTGGGGCAAGTTTTGCCCTTCTGAGTGAAGCCTTCGCCCGGAGCTCTGCATGTGGAGGAACTACTTAGCTGAGAGGAGCCTATGCTGGCAGACAGACTGGTTTTGTTTTAAACTGGGAGGTGTGCTTGGGGAGTGTGCTGTCTGAAACCCATTCCCTGTGCTGGAGTAAATCCACTCTCCCTGGGGACTTAATTTGCTTTGTCTGGGACCCTCATACTGTTTTTACAGTTGCACAGCTGTACTCTCTAAGAGGAGACAAATGCTTCTCTGTGTCTTGTCTCAAGCTGTAGAGACAAGTAAAATACATACTCAATACCTGTGCCAGGACTGCACCCGTGTCTGATGACCTGAGCTAGTCCAGGTCACTGCTCTTTTCCCTTTTTAGGTACATTCAAACAGGTTTTGGAGCAGAGCTGTGCAGGAGTGTCAGGGCTATATAAGATCCCTCTAGGCTAGGAAGAGGCAGAATTTGCTGGAAGTTCATGCTGACTCAACAGTCCCTGAATTCTGGAGCTTGTGGAAGAGGAGGTTCTCACTGCTTTGTGGGTTTGTTTTGTTTTGTTTTGTTGACTTTTCAGGGCTGGACATGCCGCGGATGAGTTTGTCCAAGAGCTGTGCAGCCAGAAATGCAGATTTACCTCACCACAGGTTGGTGGAATCCATTTGGACTTTATAAGGAAGAGAATTCTGAAGCAGGAGGAGGAGGCTGGGGAGGCACTCAAAGAAATTAGGTCCCACGCAGCTGATAAACTATAGCATGGCTATGGTAGGATGAGGGGTGAAGTTGCATATGTCAAGCTCTGGACAGGGGATATGGGCTGTTGGGAAGAAGTGCAGTAAATCCCTGACACAGGAGAAACGCTGCATGTCTGGGTTGGAGGTATGTCACTCCGCTCAGCTTGTGGGCAGAAGAGAAGTGCAAGGGAGAAAGCAGAGCTGACAGAAACTAAGATAATTCTAAGAATTGGTAAATAATGGGTAATTCACATTTATCAGGCTTAGAAGAAAGAAGAATAGCTTTCTGCTGTAAATTCAAGTACTTTTTTTTACTTTCTTAGCACTTAAAAACTCACTGAAATTGCAGCAATGAGAGTCTGAAGCCTCTCCTTGGATTTAACTTGCCTGCAATTCAAGTGATGCTGCAAACACTTTTTCGGTTCACATGGCCTTTTATTGGAAAACTTGGATCCTAGATACTTACTGGTTTGGATACTGAATCTCCATCTTATGGCCTTCATGCAGTTTATTACTAAACATGGAAAAAAAATAACTCTCCCTATATTTCATTTCTATCTGACAGCTTTTTAGTTTGTGTTTCTGTGTGTGACATTTGTGGCCAAGTATTTTAGCATAAAAATTCCTTCTGCAAAGCCAGAGTGATTGCTTTTCCTGCACTTCATCTCCCTGTTTTTTAAGAAGTGATTTTGATAATGAGGTAACATTAACAGAATAAACCTTACACTGAAACAAATATCAGAGCTACATTAAATTAGCCTGATTAAACCACGATTCTTTCATCTTCTCAGCTGTACTTTCTTTAAAAGTCTATGTACCTCGAAGATACACCTCGTACCAAACCCAGTGGAGTATAAAGCTGTTAGATTTTACAGAGAATTATTCTTTGCCAGTTCAGTCTATCAGTATAGTAAAACGTATCCTGTCAGAGACAAATGGTGATTCTGAGATCTGTGCTTATTATATACTTATCAGTTATCAAATAATGCAATCAAAAAAAAAAAAAAGACAACTTGAAGATGGAGCATCAAGAAGTTATCTAATCTACCCTTCTGTTTCACACTAAGACAAAATCAGTCTCTGTCACCCCAACAAACATTTATCTAACTGGGTCTCAGGGACCTCCAGTGACAGAGAATACACCATTTTCCCTTGTCTATTTATTCCAGTGCTTTGCTGTTCTTGGTATTAGGCAGCTTCTCTTAATGTCTAAGCTACGTCTCTCTTCATTCACTTGAGGCTGCTGACGTTTGTCTTACCCATCATGGACATGAAGAACAGATTATTTCCTTCTGCTTTTCGGTAGTCTCCTAGGTATTTGAGTCTGACCTCATGTCTCAACTAGGTCATATTTTAGGCAAAACAGTCCTAACGCATCCAGTCTTTCACCATTAAGCCATGATTTCTAGATTACTGGCTGTTTGTGCTTCTACCTGGATTTTCTCCAGCTTGCCCCCACTTTTCTTGAGGTCAATGTATAAAACTGAACAGAATGTGAAGGCCTCAGCCATTCTGGATAAAGCATTTCATTGAAGAGTTTATAACCTGTTTTTCACACATCCCAGATGAGGTTGTGAAGAGAACAAAGGTCCTGCAGTCAGGGAACTACTACAGACCCTAAAATCTCATCTATTAAGCTGCTACATGTTTGAAGCTGGTAAGTTTTCTGACTTAGTCTTCTCCTTCCTTCCCCATAATCTATGTTGGCATTTCTACTGAGATGTGGAAAAAAATCTTGCATTTGTAAGACATATATCAGTTTTGCAGTCTTGCTATTTATGCGCCAGCACATACATTCCTTTTGTGCCTAACAGCTGCCCTGGGATTTCCATTCTGCTGGAGTAAACTCTACCAAATTTGTTGTTTTGCCACTGATGCCATAGCAACACGTTCCCATTCTCCATGCTCCTTGCTTTGCCACGTTGGCGAGGGGGATGTTGAGACTGCCATGGTAAGAGTGTTTTCATCTGGAGAACAAAAGCAATCTGCACCCTCAGAAAGCTGTCATCGTATCTCCTGCAGAAACGCTGAGCCATGCCAGCAAAAACCTTTTCACTGTGATGCTGGATGAAAGCAATGACTCCAGCATCATGAGCTGCTCTTTTGCATTGGATGCTCAAGTTGATGAGAAAGATTTTCCTGGCAGAACATCTTTGCAATATTTCTGCTACAAAAATCTGCTTTCATCCTCAAATTCCAATGTCTCTTTTGGAGGACCGAGAGTATTATGGGCAAACACACTTACATGGACAGGAGAGAATCCAGTTGTGATGGTTGGCAAGGACAGTTCTTTTGCTTTAAACAGAGGAAAGAAATTGCTCCCTTTTGTCCTTTAACCTCTCTGAGTATCTTGTATGTCACTTTATGGCCAACCCTGAGCTCAAACTACTAGAGGATGCCTTAATAGATAACATCTATTTTAATAAACCATCAGAAAACTATAGACCTCAGCAAATATACATTGCAGATATTCAGTTGTTCTTTGATCAATCATGTTAAAATTAGGTTGTTAACTCCTTGAGTGGCCTGTAGAAAAACAGGAGTGACTACCTGTATTTAACTGCTGTCCTGAAACGTAAAAGCAAAGCAGAGTGATATGTAAAGTGCACTGCTAGGAGATGCTGCAGTGAAGCTTATGTCTTGACTCTTTGGAGTACACCTTCAATGGTTTAGCATTGTCTGTATTTTTTTTCTGTGTGGAAGACTGCAGGATGGCTTTCACATGGAGACAGTGAACTTCTCAGAAGCTTTGCTTTGTATAAAGCAGTGACTGCTCCTGCAGAACCGACTCCTCTGTACTTTGAAGATCAACAACTTAGAAGAAGCATGGGAAGCTTCGATTTCATACAAACCCTAAAATTTTCCCATCATTATTCATACCAAACAGAAAGTCAGGGCATTCAGAGGGTGAAATTTCCACACTGCCACAAGGTGGTGAAGTTTTAAAGGACCCCATCTTAAAGGATGAAGTAATATCAAGCCCCAAGGATGAAAGAGCTGTATGAGGAAAATATATGGTTTTAGCTTGTTAGCTTTTTCTTCTTTTTTTTGGTTTCCTCAAAAGATAGTACATTAAAAATAGACTGGAGTGCCTTTGAGGCCTATTACTGCTTGACTGAGTTTGCACCCAGAGAAAGCAGTTGCTGAAGTCAAGTCTCTGCTTTGAAAGGAGTCTAACAAACAGGTCAAAGATCTACTTACACATCACATGAGCAAGTCAGTGCTGACTGGACGCTTTTGGAGAAATACAGGGCAGGGAAAGACTGTGTGTCTGATCTCAATGCTAGCTGTTGGGATTGAGACCACATTGTTTTGAGTTTATTCTGAATAGGAAGCTAGTATATACATCAAAGACAGCTCTAGTCTGTTGGGTTCATCTGAAATGGAGGAAGCCTGCTCTTTGGCTGGATCAGCTCACACAAGACTGGCTTATACTGGTTGCATCTCCTGCCATACTTTCTGGAGGACCTTGAGGTGCTGCTTAGAGTTTGTTAATGGCATAACCTCCCCTCCTGAAGAGGACAGGTCGTGAGATCTAGCTCCCAAAGCAGCTTGATGTATTTTATTTAGTTACATTTGATGTTAAAAACCTGTGTGTATTGCTTCTGCAAGGCACGTTGGAAAAAAAAATCTTACATCCAGCAAAGTAATGCCTCCACATCTGGTGTGCGATCTGTGAAGGGACAGGCATTCATAGCAGTGGGGAGAGGAGAAGGGTGGCATGGGTAGAGCATGGGTGGCTTAGCAAGATAAACAGCCCAAACAGGACATGACAGCAATGCTGGGTGCTCCAGTGCTCCCAGGCACCATGAGGGCTCAGGAACAGTTGGTGCTGCTGCCTGCACACAGCTCAGCATCCAGGCACCAAGAGGAGGTGGGAGGCAAGGCAGGACACGCACCGTACTCGCTCTCTTCGAGCTGAGAAAGGTAAACTGAATAGCTGCTTGAAGAGCCAGAAGCAGAAACACATTGTTTACTGCTTAAAGCCTAAAACGTTATACAAATTGGAAACAGAATAGATGTGACTTTGTAGAATAACAAAGTTTGGGGTTATTTTTCCTTTTATTTTATAAACAGCTTTGTTTGCTCCCTGGTGGTTGGTAGTCCAGACAGCCACTAACCTTCTCTAGCCATTTCTTTTGTCTGCTGTAGAGTTGGGCCAGATGTTTATGGTGATCTTGCCTTGAATTTTTCTTAATCTAAATAAACATGTTTCTAGGATGCAGAACTCAGCTTCGTTTTTGTGGCAAAATCTCTTGACCACCCTGAAATCATGGCTGCTGCCACTGGATTAACATGTCTTCTCATTTGCTTCTATTTTAACTACAGTGTAGATTGCAAATTACACTGAATTTTACCAATTGGCTATACCTAGAAGCATTGTTTTGCAGCCCTATAGGCACCTAATAGTGATTTCTGCAGAGGTCTTGCAAACTGGTGCATGGTTTCTGGAGACCAAAGGCACGTATCAGAAAGTATTTTATGGTGTTGGTGAATCTACCTGGCCCGAATTTGTGGGAGGTATTATTTCTAAGCTAAAAATTTCAGGGGGGGTGGGTATGCCTTATTGGTCACTAATAAAATTGAAAGTAGTCTATCCGTACTCCAGGTTAAAATGTGTCTATATGGAAATAACCCAGACACAGACGGTCCTGGAGCACACAGGTGACTGTGATGTTAGTGGATATAAGTAACAAGGGACTATCCCCTCTTGGAGAAGCTGTTTTGGTAAATTCAAGTCTAAGCATGAAGCAAGCAAAACATAAATTTTAGGCCTTTCCTGTCAAACACGATGTCTCGTTCCACTGGTTTGGAAAAGATCTTAGCTGTTGTTTCCCTTACAACAATATGAAAGCCTTGGGGAAAACTAAACTGGTGAGCGACTCGGTATGTAAAATATACAGCCCAGAACACTGGAGAAATCTCAGTCTGGGCCTGAAGAATCACTCTTGTCACAAGCTGGCAGGACTTCTATCCCTTGATAACCACAAAATTGAATGTCGGTGCTCGATCAGCGTGCCTCTGAGGTGAGCTGTTTACTCGCTCTGAGATGCTGTGCCGAACCCCAAGCTTCAGGTGAGAATGTGTTGAGAAAATCTAATGCAGAAGGATGTGTGCCTCTGTGAAGCAAGATGTTGTCAATTAGCCTGCTGCTGGAAAATATAATTCGAACAATTTTTGGAAAAGGAAATGCCAAGTTTCTAGTTAAACTTGTTGAGTATCTCTGGCAAATTTGAATAAGAAACTTTCTCTGGAGAGACTATAAAAATAACCGTTCAAGCCAAGTAAACAATGTATTCAATGTGACAGCTTTTGTCATCACGTCAGCTCTGATTTTCACAGATATGATGAATGCAAGAGCAAGAAACTAAAATAACAGTACAGGCTTGTAAATACTGGGGGAGTCTGGGAGAGGAATTGTAGTAGGGAAGGAACTAAACCCGTAAAGTTAAAGCACATTAAACCTGTAAGACTTCTTCTGAACATGACTGCTACAGTGTTCTCAGACTGCTTTCTTAACTAACTTAACATCCAGCATGAAAAAACCTGGAACGGACTGAGAGTTACATCACCATGCAGCTAAGAAAGCAGTCGGAGGGCCACAAATGGAATTGTTCTCTCCTGCTTCACATACTTGCTGCTGACGTCCTGTGCTTAAGTCCTGCGTGTTGGCAGCACTTCTATCTGCATCTTTGTCTGAGATGTATGAATATGAAACTGCTTCAGCTAGAAAACAGGAATCTCCTCTCATTGAGGAAGACAACATCTCTCCACAGGTATATTAGAAATTGCTTTACAGTGTCAGAAAGGACTAATACCATTTTTCTAACCTGTAGGAGGCATGGGCAGACCTCAGATGCAATGTTCTTAAGTAGCTCAAACGCAGCCTGCCAACCCCATTGTGCAGAGCTGCTCCTGTGCCTGTTCTTGGCCTCGCATTACTGAAGGTTATCCATTAAGTCACCTTGCAGGGACAGGAGGTTATCCTGAGAGCATGCTGCAATAATGGAGGCTGGAGTAGTAGTAGTAAATAGTCTAGCAGAATTTGTTTGTCACGTTGCATAGTGGGAGCATGCTTCAAAGGGAGGGGGTAAAACACAGAAGAATTCCCATGATAGACTGACTGCTGTAGATCGGTTTGGAAGCAGCAAATATGGGAAACATTTGCTCTCTTATGTAAATGTGCTTATTTTTGTAAAGCCTCGGACCTGTCTCAGAAGGGTAAGCTCATGTGCAGCTGAGTAGACTTTAGTTATCTTCCTATGGATCAGTCTGACAAGTTGCCATAGGTGCTTCAAATAACTTAGAAAACCCATAACCATTCCTACACCCTGCCCGTGCACCTCAGTGGTCCAATGGAGCCCATATACTTTGATACAAATTAAAGCAGCCCTCAGGCTACTTTAATATATGTTGGGGCTAAGCCAGGAGAGGCAAAGCCCTGTGCTGGGGCCAGCGTTGCCAACATGGATATATTACTTCTGCTCTGCTAACATCATGGTGTGCATGCAGTAGCTTCTGGTCATACCTCATAAGGTGCTTGCCTGCCCTAAGTAAAACAGATTCAATCAGCCCCATCTTGTTTTCTAGGTACGCTTTTTAACCTGTCCTTTAGAGATTATTCTGTTGTATTAGAGATCTAAAACCTGTCATCTCTGGCAGTGTTTGTTGAAAGGCACTGAGGGACAAAGCTGAGTCTCTGCATATAATCCCATGCCTGCGTGACAGCACCCGCTTCCATCAGGTGGGGTAGGGTGGTCAGTGAAGTCCTTATCACCAGACCTCTGGAGGATAGAGACCACGGTCCCTGGACTTGGAGAGGCTGAAACACTTAAGAGGACGTGACTTGTCTGAAAAACCCTGGTTCAAAGGAAGAACCTGAGATTCAAGGAAGAGCAAGACAGCTCTCTCCCCGAGGTGGAGCATCAGGCACAGCTGCGCAGGTGAAATCCCACTGAAGTCTGCGGTGAAGTTCTCAGCGATCCTGGCTGCATCTGGATATGAGCCATGACACACAAAGAGTGCACTCAGTATGGTACTTGACAGAATTAATAAAAGAGGATCACGTAGATAAAAACGTTTTTTGTTCGCTCTGCTCAAAGGCAGTAGTCGTATAGTTTCCCTATCAAAACAATACCACTACAAACACCACAGCCCTTAAAATGCTCTTGAAAATAGCCAACTCCTACATCAGAGCCTGAAATGCAACACTCTACATATTCCATGTGATGGAACAGTCACTAGCTCATCAACAATTAAGTGATAGTTCACAATCAGTGAAAATATGAAAACGGCTGTAGCCTTTCCTGTACCAAAGGACTTATTTGTAGTCTGTTGCTTGCATCAAAATGACATGTTACAGAAAGATGAAGGGAGCCTGTCACAGCTCATTTGAAAAGTCACTTCTTCTAGACAAGGCTGTCTGCTTTCATCCCTCTTTGCATTACCAGCTGAACTGCTGGCACCAGGTATTCAAGGAATTTCAGAGGGAAGGAGGAGAGCACAATATTTCCTTGTCACTGTGATAGATTTGACAGACTATTTGGGCAATACATCTAGCATCCTGTCACACAAACTGAAATCTCCGGGAAGCCAACAGGCTTTTAGAACAGTACTCAGCCTACTCTACTAGGACTGGGATATTAGGTTATGACTAGATCCCTCTTTTGCTCAGGCATCACTCACTTGTATCCTTTACAAGCGTTCAAAGAACTGGGGGTTGGGATAGTTCTGCAACAGTCTAACTGGCTTGGTAATTAAAATGCCCACAACCCTCCTTCTTTGTTCCCATGTACCGCATCTCAGGGAACAGGTTTTCTCTGCTAAAGATGGAGCTACTCCCCAGGGTGCTGTACATCTCGGAGACAATTAATTGTGTTTGCAAGGGCTATTGTAAGTGTGGTGTGTAGTCAGCAGGCACGGCGTTAGCAGAGATCCTGGGCCTCACCAAAGGGGCAGGTTTGGCACTTGATGATGAGGTGAGGCAAAGAGAAGTGCCGTGCGAAGTGATGTGGGCACCTTTCCTTCAGGGTGCTGGCACCCAGCCAGCAACCTAACAAGATCTTTGAAGTATCAAGCTGCTGACGGTGCTATTTAAGATTGGTAAACAAGCATCCTATTTAAACTGTGGTTAGGGAAGGATTCTTGGTGCTCAGGAAAAGGAGTATTATCAAGCTACAGTTTGGGGAGCACAGGACCACAAAGGACCACCTCACGCCCTGCAGAATGGCCATGAAACCAAAGTCCTGTTCATCTTTCTAGATGAAATACCTGAACCACCACCATGTTGTGCAGTCCAGAGCTCATTTGCGAAACTACATTTCACCAGCTGGTATTTCCCCAGAACACCTAAAACATTTCCCCTCCCTTCACAAACTCCAAACTCACACACTCCAAATGGAAATGGGAAGTATTGCTTAGCTCAGTGCTGTGGTTTCTACCCTGTGACACAAAGCCAGTGGCACACTGGTATGGACAAGCCTGCTCTTATGTACAATTTGTGTATCTTTTTGTAAAATCCCTCCATGTGTTTTGAGATTTCAGTTATTATATGAATGACTGAAAATACAGTCCTGTTTATTGTCTTTCCTCTGTTTAATGACCTCTCACCATCCAACAGCCTGATGTTTCTCAGTAGTACAGCACAATGTGTTGGACACACCCAAACTTTGGCCTTCTGAGCTTCAGTGACACCCTGAGTAAACTCATAGGACCCTCTAAACAGTACCCTGACTTTGAAAATATCCCAGGTGGACACATGGGTAAACAAGTAAAGGCACAGTACTCAGTTCTGAGGATTAATTCTTCCTCTCTTCCACTGCCTACTCCCAAGGCAGAGCTTGCAAACACTCCTAACCCTGCCATACTCTGCTCATTTTTATGTTCATGTCAGGAAAGTGCACACTCCCCAGCGAAGGCCATTTACTTGCCAGCTCCAAGCTTTCAAACTTCATCCTTCTTTCTGCCGCTTTGCCCAAGGAAGTGATACTTTAGAGAGGGCAAAATGGCTTCTCACCTACTTGGAAATCTGAGAGCTCATTTTTCCCAATCTTTTCCTCATATGGTTCATCTTTTGGGGAGAGATCAATTACAGACAGCTTGTGGAAACCTTTTTCTTGGCCATTATTAGGATGTGTGCAAGGAGTTGTAATATCTCGCCTTAAAGCGGCTGGGTGTAGCTAACCACGTTTCTCGGCTCCCATTAGGAACAAAGGAAACCTCTGACTTGCTTCAAGAACTTGCTCTCCTACACATAGAGGGAACAACTCCCTTGGCTGTTTTGGAGGCGTACTGGATAGCACAGGGCTTGCTTCTTTGTTTGTTTGGTATACAGGATCAGGTTTTCTGGTGATTTCAAAGTTACCCAAGCTTACACCATCAAGCTTGCCAAGCTGTACCTGCTCAGGCCCTCTATCCTTTACTGTGCAAAGATTCAAACCAGAGACTTCCCAGATGTCAATGACACTACAAGGAGGAAGCAGAAGGTGAAACACAGTGTCTAAGTGACTCCTTGATAAGAGGATTAATTTAAAGCTGTACACTTTGCTCATTTAACTGTTGGGTTTTTTTTTTTGGTGAGGAAGCATAAAACACCACTATGATTTTTCTTTGGCCTGTGGGAATAAGCTCCCAAAAATAACATCTCTACTTAAAGTCTAGTAACTTAAGCTCTCTGTGGGGCTGCTTCTTTCACTGCAAGACCTATAATTAGCCAGCCATTATGACACTGAGCAGTAATCCTGAGGAAGCCCGTATTTCCCCCCCCGTACTGTGCCAGTGAGCAGGTAGGCAATACTCTACAGTTCACCCTCCTGCTCAGCCCAGGCAGCCCAGGGGATTAGAGACCCTGCTCTGAACACCTAGCAAGGCTCTCCAACACCCCTTGGGACACCTCACTGCTTTCCAGTGTTTTGAACTGCATCTCACACTGCAGACTTGGGATTGCTACGCTCAAAGTCCTAAAGCTATGGTGGTGTGATTCAGGCTGCTTTGCCCCTTTCATTTTGCTTTGGGGTGAGAAAAGAAAGTATCTTTCCATTTAGGAAGGATGGGAAGCCGCTAAACCAAGTACTCCTTTCCTCTGGGAGGGGAAAATTTCCTCAGCCTTTGGACCAAGCACGACTGCTTTGGGGATGGGGCTGGCTCGCTGGTGCTGCTCCAGGTCCGGCAGTCTGTGCCTCCGGGACAGCCAATGCTGTCCTGGCACAACTGGAGGGCATAATTCCAGGGAACTTTACTGGTTAAACTGAAGACTGAGTTCATATGGGGTGAAACAGTGCATATGAAAAAGACCTGGCTAAAGGTGTTTCCCCCTGATTTTGGGAGAGATTTTGGCTTCCCTTAAAATAAGTAAGAAATTTTCTCAGGTAAAGTATACCATAAACACATAAACTGTTTCAGTTAGCAAATCGTACATTTTAATAAGTTGGTATTTTCCAAAGCTTCTTCCCAGTTTTATTGTCGACAACTCTTTTCCAAATCAGAATAGAATTTATAAATGTCTTCAGTTGCTTAGAAACAGTGTTGGCAGAGTTTACATGTGTGTGTGAACAAATTCCCGGCTGACAAGACTGCCCTCTTCTATGTGTAACTTTTATTAAAATTAATGCAAACTCCCCTGTGAAAGCGGCCTGGAGAACTCTGTGGTGGTGGACATGGGGCTGATAAGACTGATCCTCATCTTGACACACTTACGGTGCTGAGACCAATGCACAGATAGCCCTCAGATGTGCCAGACTTCACCTCTAGTACAACTTCCTCTGAACTACAAACCAGCCTAAACTGATATTTAAAAAAGACATTGAATCCTTGGCGTGACAGCTGTGCTCTTAATTCTAATAACAATTACCAAGAACACAGGTTCTCCAAGGCCAAGTGGCATTAGGAGTATTGTTTTAGTACAGGCCTTGTGTTATAACCTTTAGCTTTGAGTGCAAGGTAAAGTAAACAATGCTTTTTACAAACACTTCATTACTACAAATCAATGGTACCACATGCTCAAATTTGCTTTTCCCAGATTCGGTATAATGGGGACAAAGGGCTTCTGTAAAGTACTGGAAATTTAGGGTTCAAGGGCATGAAGGCATGCAGGAGGTGTAATTCTCTGATAGACTTTTAAGTGTGACCATTCCTCACAAGCAATATTGTATGTTGATTCTCAGCAGCCTACTGCCCTCGCAAGAGACAAATCTGTGACCTGCCTCAGATACAAACAGGCTTTGTTACAAGTCTTTAATAAAGAAATGGATACAGAGAGAAGCAATGTTTGACTAAAAGAAGAGGTCAAGCTTTTCTGAAATTCTCAGTGATCTTCCTTTCCATAACAACGAGTTGAAGTTTTGGACAAAGTTTTAGATTAAACCTCCAGTCACTGCAATAGGTCAGGCTTGAAAAAAGCATTTTGCCTTGCCAGTTAGGTGCAATTTCTTTATCTAGTAGTCATAGTATGTGTCGAAGTAAATCTCATTTTACTTGTTCAGTAATGTCACAGGCCTGATCTTGTTCCAAGCTTTTCGGAAACACAAGGGTAAGTTGTACAAGGCATAGGAAATTTATGATAATAATTTTTTTTTAAATACAATGAGCTCACTTATTGGATGTTCAATGTTTTTGAACTCAAAAAAAAAAAAGCTGTTTTGATCTTCTACCTCAGTCAATTTTTTGGTGTTCTGTTCTCACTGTGATTTTCTTAAATGTTTGTTAACAGTTAATAATTGGTTCATATTTGTGATATTAAAGTATCTACTAACCTTTGAAACCCTATTAGCATGTTGTAAAGTGATCATCTTTACATTCAGGTTAGGAATCCACTATATGCAACAGCAAGCATAAAAGTTGTGGTTGTTTGGAGATCTGGGAACCACCAAAAAAGGAATGCAGGACGTACTCAGGGGAAAAAAAAAAGTCATCTGATGACCAGGGAGATGATCAGGAGCTTTCTGGAGCTGTTAGCTAAGTAATTTGGCTAAGAAGCCAAGAAGGCTGGGGAGGGACTTTTTAGAAAGGTCTGTAGTAATAGCATGAGGGGTAAGGGTTTTAAACTGGCAGAGGTTAGATATAGATGGGAAATAAGAAGAAAATTCTTCACTCTCAGGATAATGAGACACTGCAATAGGTTTCCCAGGGAAGTAGTGGATGCTCCATCTCGAGATGTGTTCAAATGCAGACTGGATGGGGCCTCGAGCAAGCTGGTCTAGTGGGAGTTGTCCCTGCCCATGGCAGAGGGTCAGAACTAGATGGTCTTTAATGTCCCTTCCAACCCAAACCATTCTATGATTCTATCAATTTGTTGCTGGACTCAACAAGGGCTCAACACGGCTGCGTACGCACAAGTGCCTGGTGCCATCTGAGATGTCCTAAGTCACCTTGCCTGAGCCCAGTGTGACACTCCAAAAGACTGCAGGTCCCCACTGGGTCCCATGTCAGCCTCACATGGACACCTTACATAACACATCTTAAATAGCAGTAGCCACACATAAGCAGGCAAATGAATACAGCTCTTCAGAAGGTTCTTTTACTCATTTAAAATCACAGGCAGAAAAAAAGCAACACTGAAACTTAAGACCACATAAAAGCAAGATGCAAAAAGATTTTCTGATCTTAATTTATGATGGTAGTCAGGGAAAGAAAACAGACAGAAACTTCCAGTGGCTGATGCCTACACAGTTACTTATTCCTACATGAACTGAGGGTGAAAATACTATTTTTCTGAATTACTCACTTCATAATCCTGCAGGTCACCAGAAAAAAGAATCGCATAATGTGAAAAAGTGTCATACAGAGTCAAATAAGCTGTTGTTTTAGCTACAAAGTCAACATATATGTAAGGATTATATGGTATAATAAATAAAATTAATCAAAGACACTGTCCCTCTAACTTTAAAGGAGGCCTGTATTTTAAGAGCAGGATAAAAAGTCTGGAGCCCCACAAAGTAGATCTGCTGGGTAAAAAGAGACAGGCAAGAGAGACAAAGACAAATCCCAAACCACCTTTTTTTCCCATAGCAAATGGAGCCTGTTAAGTGTGAGCTCACTGACCATAGTTTCTTAAACCTCTCAAACTCTTTCTGAGAAGATCCTTATCAAAACTTTTTTATAAAGATGGCTGTGATTATCCTGCAAGTTGCATGGGACAGAAAGAAGCTAAAGAGCAAACTATTGTTGCATGACCAACCTCAACTTGTGTACTGACCAGCGCCATACTTGGGGCTCTCTGATTGAAATCTTCAGGTCGTTCCACGTTCTGTAATTTTATTTTGAACAAAATCTATGTTCACGCTGTTTCTTGTTCTCTTCTTAACAGGTAGAAATTAACACCCTTGACACCCTCTTGAACCACACTGTTTGGCAACTATTTTACAGTGTAGGCAAACATTTAAGTTTAATGTTAAATACGCTGGGTGTTGTACAGTACACAAATAAAGACTGTCTCTTCCTCAAAGATCTTACAGTCTGAAAGATAAGAAGATGAAAGAACGCTTGGAAAGATGAGTAACTGAGGGGACTGTGGGAGGGGTTCACCTCTGTTAATACGTAAAAACCTGGAAATCACTCAAAGTGCATACAGATTTTGATACTAGAAGCGTGTATTTTTTTATGAATAGCAGTTCTGCGATTAAGAAAAAAAAAATAAGGCTGTTGACATTTTCTTCTGCTTGGTTTTGTTAGGTAGCTCACTGCTGCTAGTTGTGGGCCGGCCACTGTCACCCTGCTGCAGCCGGTCTCTGCATAAAGCCAAACCCTCTCACTCAAACCACCAGTCCTGCTCTGAGGGGAAACACTTGTGCATCAGCATCCTCACATCCCTTAAACAACTTGTGGGGGTTTGACCTTGAGAGGGATTAGAGCGTTAGAGACCAGGTGTCTCTTGTATATGGTGGACAGCTTTTCATTTGAATACAAGAAATTGTTAGACATTTTTTGCTTGCACATAGTTAGGAAAGTTATGAGTCACAAAGTAAGCAGAAATAAATATGATGTAATCAGCGTGTGTAACTTTCCGTGATTCACTTCTGCAAACATTTCTCCAAACCTACTTATCTTCACACATCAAGCAAGGGTTAAACACAAGGAGCCCCCAGTCACGAGGGCAGCAGACTGCTCTCTCTCTCTCTCTGGGAAGGAGTAGCTGGGGCACAGGCTGCTGGGCCACAGCAGCAGGGTGCTCAGCACTGCTCTGCACCCCTTGCTTGTATTTGCCTCTGAGTTGCTGGAAGCACAGATTATTGTTTCTGCAGACAAAGGGACTTGGCATCAGAGAGAACAAATTTTTCTAGGGTACAGCTGCGGTATGGTGGACACTCCTGGGTCATAACTTCTTTGTATGGCACCTCCTAAGTGACACTTGCATCTCACAAAGAAAGGACAAAGATTAATTTCTTTTTCATTCTTAATGTGGTTTAGTAAACATCAGATGGTGCCTCTCTCGGTTTTGAGATCATACCATGATAGCTTGTTCTTCAAACAGTGTTTGAGATCAGACTTATCCCAGATGACACAGATGACAGAACTGACTTTGCCTTATCAATGACAGAAGAGTTTGGATACTAATAGAAATTACGCTGCTGCAACTTCTCCTTGCAAGATGTCAGCAAAATGCCACATGCGTATGAAATGAGTGACCCCTGGTGTAACGCAGTCATGTGCCCGTTGTTCATACGTAAGGGCAAAGCATGATGTTGTTTTGTGAATCCAAGTGACACACTTGGAGCCGTCCATGTTTTGATTTCAGGCCAGTGAAAACCAGATTTTCCTTCTACTAGAGGACTAGCTGAAAGGTTGGTGGAGCGGGATGCAGCTAGTGCCAAGGTAAAACTATGCGCATTTCTTGTCATGTGTCTTCGAGTGAAACATTCCAGAGCTGTTCTTCATTTAATCATCCAGAGATAAGCTGCTACTTATTGCAAGCTAATTATTTTTTTTTAAGCAGACAACTAGAAGATAATCTGTGCTACAGAATTCCTAGTGGCAAAGACATCCAGGATTTTTTACATGTAATATCATGAAACTGCTGTGATGCTTTTGAAGTTTTAACACACACATAGATTTGCCTGAAAACTACTATGCAAGACATAAACACTCTTGTTTGGGTCCGGTCCTTCAAGGTGCAACACGGGTAGTTCTGCACTTGACTTCATGGGCTTGGTCTTCAGAAGTCTGACGTAGCCGACAGCATTTTTGAAGCTTGTGTTTATCTCAATGCAATTAAAAAAATCTGAGGTTTTAGTATCGATTAGTCTCCTCACCAAAAAATCTGTTCACAGCCAGAGTACTGAAGAGTTTTGTGCAGGAAAGAGGCTTAAAAGAGGCACTTTGAAGGGAAAAAAACCTACACAATGCCTTTTTCTTTTGCGTCTCTAATTGCTGCAGATGTTGTGTAGTCGCACCTAAGAAAAGTTAAATATTATGTCTCTGTTACATTTTTGATCTTCATTAATTATAGCTGAGAAAAGCTTACAAAAAGCAGCCTGCCTCTTTAATACAAATAAGATTAATTGCATGGTTGTTCAGAAAATGAACCACCAGTAGTTAAACAAAAAATGTTTGTCTTTAAGCAGCCTTTGGATGATTTTTTTTTAAACTGTTACAGGAAGTGAAGAGGCTGCCAAATTACCATGCCCGTGAGCCCCACTCTCATTATCAGCCTAAACGAATGCACACACCCCGCCACTTTCATCCTCTTCCAGGTCCAAGAAAAAGGAATAGGAGGCATAAAAAAAAATAAAAAATCCTTCCACACAAAGAGGTGTCTCTGAAGTCTGGAATGCACCCTGGCTGTTTGAAGACAAGATTTATACCTGACACCCTCCTTTAAGCTCATTGTTGAGACTCGCCTGCGTTCAAATCAACCGCAGACTGGCTGCTGCAGGTACTTCATCTTACAACGACCACATCATCGAAGATAAATGCATCAGGAATTGCTATCACTTTGAGGTGGAAAAAAAAAATTTTAAAAAAATAAAATAA
>WTSP01006043.1:0-23126 GCA_025331215.1 Actenoides lindsayi
CATCTATCTTTTTGTCATGTACCTGCAGCTGCACGTTGCCTACTTTCTCCTCGGACGCCTTTTGAGCGGCCTGATGGGAGACTACAACCTCGTCCTGGCTAGCTGCTTCGCCTATGTGGCCGACACCAGCGATAAACACGCACGTACCTTCCGCGTCGCCATCCTCGAGGCGTGCCTGGGCATCGCGGGCATGCTGGCCAGCATCGGTGGCGGCCAGTGGCGCAAGGCGCAGGGCTACATCAACCCCTTTTGGCTCGTGCTGGCTACCAGTCTCGCTGCCGCTCTCTACGCTGCTTTCTGTCTTCAGGAGTCGGTGAAGCAGCGGAAACCGGCCAAGCTGTTCACCCTCAGTCATTACAAGACTGTCTACAGGTTGTACACGGCCCCAGAACGCCTGAGCTCCAGGCGGCAGCTTGCTCTTTACTCCCTGGCTTTCTTTCTCCTTGTCACAGTGCATTTTGGATCCAAAGACCTCTTTGTTTTGTACGAGCTTGGCTCCCCTCTCTGCTGGGCCTCTGACCTCATCGGGTACGGCTCAGCCGCCAGCTACCTGGCTTACCTGAGCAGCCTGGGAGGGCTGCGGCTGCTGCAACTCTGCCTCAAAGACGTTTGGGTGGCAGAAATAGGATTGATCTCCAATATTTCCGGGCTGGTTGTGATTTCTCTTGCTACTACAACACCCCTGATGTTTACAGGTGATGCTGGATTCCTAAATCCCCATATCTCAGGCTTTTAGCTTAGATGTGCCAGTAGGTGCGGGAGAGTAGTGTGCTTCTGGGAGTTCAAGCACGTGGAGAAGTTCTGCCTCCTTTTCAGGCCGTGTACCAATAAAACTGGCTTGCTGACAGCAGAGCTGGCCAAACACTGTGGTTAAAAGTGCAGCCATGTAGTTCCTAAAGTGTTAGTTTTCCCAAAGGCTGTATCACGCTCCAGACACAGACTAAAGTGCATTGTGAGATGCAGTAGGGTGTATTAGGTCTAAATATAGGAGAGAGAAACTGCCTAGAGCTGCAGATTTCTGGGATTGGCTGTGGAGGTTTTATTTTTCATCTGAACTTTCCCTAATGTGCTGTATCTTGCTCACAGGTTATGGGCTTCTGTTCCTTTCCATGGCAGCCACTCCAGTCATCAGAGCCAAGCTCTCCAAGCTGGTCAGTGAGACGGAACAGGGTAAGGAGGCAGCCACTATGCTTAATCCAGGTCATGAAACACTGTCTTTTTGAAACCAAACTACTCTTGAGAAGCTAGGACTTCCCTGGCTACTCTGAATTCCTGTGCCCTTGCATTTACCCTTGGGCCCAAGGTAACATTTCACTTTTTCAGAAGAATTGTCATTCATGCCTTGATACATTTTCAAGATGAGGACAGGACAAGAAAAGCAAGATGAAAAGTATTGTGTTCAAGCTCAGGAATAGTTCTTCCATCCATTTGTTCATTTCCAAAGCTTTTACACAGAGCGAGAGTTAAGATGGATTATATAATGAGCAGAAAACAGTGATTTCCCTGACCATGACTCTTTTCTGTAGATCAGTAACAGTGGGAAGAAACCCGGTGTTGTTAGAGGGTTATATCATTGACCATGGGTAAAGATTATGGATAACCTGTAGGAGGAGCATATTTGCCTTTCTTCCAGTAAGTTATTTGGAGAGCTTGCACTTGCTGTTCAACACCACACAGGAATGTGTCTGTGGGCAGGCGAAGGGGAGGAGGAAATCGAAGTGGGAAAGATCAAAAGGTGACTTTGTACAATACATGTTTCTTGTATTAGAAGGAAGGTAGCGTGTACTTGATACCCGATTTATGATCCTGAATCTATGAAGTGCAGTCTTCTGCTGTATTTAATGTTTAACAAACGATAAGATGTGCTTGGCAGTAAACAGATCTATATAGCCCTATCTAATGCATTTACAATCCAGCTGATAGATAATATCCATGGTTGGCTCAGGTGATAGAAATTCTGGAGATCACTGAGGTGATCCTGGCTACAGAGAAGCTGAGCTCAACAGGCTTAGCCTGCCAGACCAGCACGGGCATGTGTGAAACCAGCTCCCAGCTCATGCTTACCACACCTGACAGTGCAGACACCAGTCCCTTAGAAAGGTTCACAGAATCCTGCTGAAGGAGGTGATGTGGTAAAGACATTTGCAGGCAGAGCTGTCTCACCATTAACCTCTTGTTATCTTTTCCAGGTGCTCTCTTTGCCTCCATTGCCTGTGTGGAAGGGCTGTGTTCACTTGTGGCTACAGGAGTGTTCAACTCTCTCTACCCTGCCAGCTTGCACTTCATGAGGGGATTCCCATTTCTCTTTGGGGCTATAATTCTTCTTATTCCAGCGGCTATTATTGGGTAATTTACTTCCAATTTCTAAACTTTGCCAGAGGATCTGTGAAGTGTAATATGAAAAATAGTATTTATTCTACTTAGGCTAGAGACTCACAGTTTTTAAAGCATATTTTCAGTTACACCTGTGAGAGAGTGTTTGGTGCCCCAGTAAGCAGAGGTGCAGGTTCATTTCTGAATCCTAGTGATAAACCTCCAGCCAAAGTCAGGTAGCTGCCAGTGTTTGAAGTGCTTCACTCCACCCCTCAGAGTGGAGTCCAGAATCTGGAGTTGAGTCTGAAAGCCCTTCTTGATGGAAGAGATGGAGCTCTCTTAGCAGTCTCTCTTCCTGTTGTGCAACATCTGGCAGGGTCATTTTGTTCTGTTCGTTTGAAACTTTAAAACTCATTTCATTCAGTGACACCCCCATGTGCCTTCACAGGCTCTAACTGTTCGTTCTTTCTTAGGTGGATAGAAATCTGGGGCTCAAAAGATGACTACAATCAGTTCTCGGATGCTTCCCCATCCCCTGCAGATGGCTGAGCAGCAACCTAGCAATGAGGAACTGGCTGGTGTCCATCTGAAGACTGCTCTTTATTCTTCCCTTGAAGGACAGATTAGTGAGAGGGACACCTCACTTGTCCTTACTAACTTTTAAGTGCCAAATAGTTGGAAATCATGTCTCTGCCAGTAGGAGCTCAGCTTGCAGATGTGAATGCCTCCTCACCGTTGTCATCTGTCAGAGAAAACCCAAGAGACCCAAAAGACAATCAAGAGTAAAAGCTGTTATTGCCCATTTGCAAGGCTGGTTAGTGGTTTGGGGTTTGGTGGGAAAGGAAGGTTTTGTTGCATGCTTTTAGTGGTGAGAGAGGACTAGATTTGGGTTTAATTGCCAAACATTTGCCCTCTGAGTACTACAGTGTGCAGCATCTGAGCTCTTGGTGTGGGTGAGGCCCAGACCAAAACCTGCAGAGTGAAGCTGAGGGAGAGTTACCCAACAGCATGCTGCTGAGGAGAAAGATCTGCGCTCCCAATCCTGTCCTGACTGTCTGTCTGCAGCTCAGCCCAGGATTTCAAAGGTACTTTTGGGAAGTAGGAGCTCCTGTGAAAATACTGAGGTGCAAGTAGGTGCCTTAATTGACAGTTGCCTAAAATTGACATAATAGACCTCCCTAACTGAAGAAAGACCCTTACATTCTAAGTTTGAGACCTCACATGTGGTTAAGTCTGCCCTAGTGTCATGTGAAATCACTGCTGTGCTTACAGCAGAGCTAGAAGCTGTCCTTCCTCATCAACACCAAGTGCTGTTACGATGAGCTGTTGTGAAGACAGGACTCGTGTCTTGGAGATGAGGTTATGCCCCAGATTTTCGTGTCAGAGATCTCACTTCTGCCACCCTTCTCAGGAGATGTTGATGCCAGCAAGCAAACCCTGTGTTCCTGGTGCTCATAATTGTTCTTTTCAAAACATTAACTGTATTGCCTCAATCCTATTTTCTTCAGCCTGCCATAAAGCAGCCGTTCCGTGTACCCGGCGTCGTACATACTGTTTGGACGCGTGCAGTCATGTCCTCAGCAGTGAAATTGCTTAGCAGTTACTTTCAGAATGAATAAAGCCTCCATTCTCTTTTATGGTTCATAAAGAGATAGCTTCTCATGTGCAGCAGTTGATACCATTTGCCTCATTCTCTGCTTCTCTCATTTTTATGCTGCTTCCTTTATTGAAGACTCTGCAGTAGCACCAGAGTAAAGCTGGCGGGAGTGCTTAGTCTGGACCGGTCCTTCAGTGTGCAGTAAATGTGACATGCTTGTACACAGCCTGTTCATTGGGAGTTTGGGATGGAAACAGCAGAATTGGGGAGCAGAGAAGCAGGAGGTGGAGGAGTAGGCAGGCTTTAAGAATTTGATGTTATGCCACTTGACCTGTGTAGTTACATTAGTGGACATAGGCAGGAATTACGTGCCTGATTGCTGGGCTAAGCCCAGAATTGGCCTCCCTGAGGAACAGGGTGTGCTGTGAGTGTCGAATTAGATGATTGTAGTTGAACAGATTGTGAAGTAAGGCTTCTCTACCAACAGGATCCATTGGACACCAGAGCTAGCAACTGCCCAGCGTGCGGTGAAGTGAAACCTGTGTACGGGCTGTTTTCAGGGCTGTGTCAGAGTGCTTGCAAAGGAGAAATTCAATAGCAACTATTATGCTCTATTAAAAAAAAAATAAAGCTTTTCTAGGCTATCCTCCAAGAACTATAACTGTGAAGCAAACCCATGATCCATGGATTGTGCCTGTGGGCAGCAAGTAGAGAGTCCTTGGAGATGCAGTGAGCTGCATCAGTCCGTGCAAAGATGTGTGAAGTAGGGGTCCCCCCAGAGAATAGTGCCTGGAGAATGTCAGTGCTGCCACCCCTTTGGAGGATGAGAAAACATGACAGCAAGAGAGAGCAAGTGGGAGAAGGCTGCAGGGGGAGAAGCTTGTGACGCAGACAGAAAAGAGGTGGGGATTTAGAATGTAAACCAAATTTATTAATAATGTTGGGTAGAACTTTAAACACTTCCTGACACGACAGAATCAATGACATAGCAAAGGGAAAGGGGAGAACAGAAGGATTAATTTTCTTGACAGTGCTCAAAAGTGTAAGGGGCTGGGTATGGGATGTTTTGTTGACAGTAGGGTGAGGTCATTAAGGTGAAGATAACCAAATGGTGGGGAAACAGGAGTCACAGTCTGGGCAGCTAGAGCATGAGATGGGATCTCACTGCAGGTGAGACACCGAAGCTGAGAACAAGTAAATCTCTGCATTGAATGATGTGTGAGAAGGTTAATTGCTAGACTGCTGCTGGGAAACAAACCACAATAATCTCACTGTGTGTTATTGGAGGGAGAAAAATCTTTAGGACTGTTTGTGTGGCCATGGGGGCCTTGATGCTCAATCAGTTACTCAAGACTTCTCCCTGAAGCAGCTTACAAATGGCTTTTATCCTGTGGCAGATTCACCTTTGTGCTCATCTGCTAGCTTCTTCCTATTTAATCTGGAGATTAGATAGATTCTATTTCTGATGAATGCTGGGCAGATAGAGCTATTAACCTTCCACTGGAGAGCAAAGATGCCATTAACTGTGAGCTGATAAGAACTATCATAAAGCTGTGGTTAAGCACCAGAATTTAACTCTTTTTTTTTTTTGTCTCAAACATTCATGGATCTAAGCCAGGAAGAAATGTGTGTTCCTGACAGTTAAGGCAAGCAGCTAGGCTTCAGGGAGAGCCAGGAGTACAAAGTAGCTGAGACTCCTCATTACCTCCTGAAAGAGTTGAGTTCATCTTCAGTGGGGACAGGCAGAGGAGCTTGCTGCTTCTGCAGGGTGGTATGTCAGGGCAGGCTGGTGTCCCCTGGGCATGGCTTGCTCTTCTTCCTATGCACGCTCTGAACAAGGATGTCTTTTGCATTATTCACTTTGCTCTGCATCAGAAAAGACAAACTCAGGTAGGAGCCTCAATGTCTGGTCTTAAGTGCAGAATGGCACGGTGTTGGGAACCTGCTCACCTTCAGGCAGGCGTGAGAAGCTGGACAAGGCTGCAGGTGCAGAATTCAGGGGAGGTGTCTCAGGGTGCCCGAGGTTCCTCACCTGAAGGGTTAGAACCAGTCCTGCTCCCAGCTGGCAGCCTCTGCCTGCCCTTCGCATCAACTTTGCTCTTTTCTGATACTTCAAGGGAAGTAGCTGCAAAAAGACCTGATGGGTGGTTGAGAACAGGTCAGTAGAAGGAAACAAATGGTACTTGATACTGCATCCAGCAGAGTGGACACAACCCTGCGCCAGGGGAGCACAGGCAGGGCTGTCAGGGTTGAGTGGTAGTCAGCAAAGAGATAGGTCAGCTCCTGGGTGAAGGAACAGACCATGGGAGATCGGAGCACCAACAGAACAAAATACAGTCAGCATATAATAACCTCACAAGTACAGCACTGCAATTAGCATCTGCCAAATCTACATGGATATGTGTTTTCCAGAGTCATAATCCAGCCTCCTATGCCTTATAAAAATAGACCTGATAAAAGTGGTAAAGCTGAGGCAGCAGATGCAGGGAAGGGTGTTGTTTTAAAAGCAGTTTTTGCAAAGACCCTGCGGAAACTGTGATCCAACCCCAAACTTCCATGGCCAGAGTTAAGAGCACAAAGTGGTTTTGCAGCATTAGGAAGTGAAAGGCCCCCAAGGAGTCAGCACACTCGTGATAAAGGGACGTTACTGAGGAAGAGAAAGCTGCTGCTGAGCAGTTTAGAAGCCTCTGTATGTTATCTTTCCCAAACATGGGGATTTTGTTAGGGCTTAGCTTTTATTTGCCCTTTCCTGATCTCAGCTTCTGACCACAAAGATATTCCTGCAGCACCCAGCAGAGGCCATACAATGCTTACAGACCATTCCCTCTGAAATGCTCTTCTCTCTCCTGTGTCCTCTTGTGATGTTCCCCTCACCAGCTCTGCAGTCTTTGGTCCTCAGAAGATCCCTCCTCTTCAGACATGTTTCTGGAGGAAGTTGCAGCCATTTGCAGGGATCTCTGGCCAGCATCAGTCTCAATCTCACACCCTGCATTGCAGGAGTCCTGCCACCCCAAGGGAGGGTGCGGAAGACAACTCGTCCATCCTGGAGCCCACCCTGGCTTGGCTCACCAGCACCATGTGAGTACTGGCCTTTTAATTGCCAGGGGCTTGCATTTGGAGGGTGAAGGGGGGCTAATGAGTCACAGGCCTTGTCTCAAGCCAGGGTACTAAAATAGGGAAAAAAATCTAGAGGGAGAAATCTGGCCCCACATAAAAAGGGGTCACCTGGGAAGTCTCTGGAGGGGATGAGGCAGCTGTGCTGGGTCTAGGTCTGCCCCATGGAGGGCAAGCAGTCCAGGCCATTCTCTGACCCAGCCGAGGACTCCCGGGAGGAACGGTCCTGGAGAAAGCGAATGATTTTGTCGATTGTAGCCTCCTGGTACTCGTGGGACCACCTGTGTTTGAGGGGAAAATCTGATTTCATTTTTCCGTTGTGCACAACGCCACAAGATAGCCCAGTTTGTCTGGGCCAGGAGCGAGAGATCCCCTTCCTCCACCCCAGCTCTCAAGAAGCACAGTTTTTCCCCGTGAAAAACAGAGGAACACTGGATGCCACAGGAAAGCCCCTTCTCCTGTGCCCTGCCAGGCTGGAGGGCTATGAGCAGGTTGGGATGTCAGCCCAGAGGAAGCAGGAGGTGAGAGGAACCGAGGTGAGCTGTGAAACCTGCCAGCATCACTGCTGCCTGGAAGGCTAGGAGTATGAGATGGGTGTGATGGAGTGGGCAGCTTTGGTACTCAGAGGAGCCCCAAGAACAAAAACAGCAGCAGGGTTACAGTGAGGACCTTTGCTCCCTTCAAGCCCTGGAATACCTGAAGTGACTCACCTCCCCTTTGGCCTGTACTGCCTCCCTCATTTGTTTCTCCCAATTTCCTTGTGCTCTTTGCTACTGCTTATGCAAGATGTTCTCTCCAGGTGTCAAGGAACCCCTTGGCACAGGTTTCTCTTACTTACTTGATACCATTGAATTTCAGGACAGCCCTCATGTCCTTGGGAAGTGTTTCTGGGTCTGGCCATTCAAAATGGTCTGTTACAGGTACAATGTTCTTTCCAGAGTTCAAGGCTGTCACAATCTCCTGCAGGAATGTGCAAGTGCTCAGTCTATGGCCCATGTCGTCCCATCACAAGCCCCTTCCTGCTCCAACATCCACCAAGCTTCCACCTGATGGCATCTCCTACCTTGTGCACCCAGTCCTTGCACTCGGGGTCTTCCATGCATTTATCCAGTGCATTTGGTGAGAGGACCAGCACAAAATTGCGAGCACTCATGACGCTCTGGGTCAGCTTGTCCTCAAACTTCCCTGCCTCCAGCTTCTCCACATCGATGAACACACTGAAGCCGTGCAGCTGCAGGTGGACCTTCAGCAGGCTGGTGGTAAGAGGAGACAGCACCATGAGGAGAGCTACTGCCAGCACCTGGATTTCATGTGCTCTCCCACTACATTGGCCAAGATGTGGTGAGACAAAGGAGTGGCAAACAGGCTGCCTCAGAGAACAGCACGGTCCTTGAGACACCGTCTGCCAGCCCAGCCTGCTTATGGGTGTCTGGGCCCACGCAGAAAACATGGGAAGCAGGAGATGAACTCCCTGCTGTGATCCCCTACAGCCCTATGAGCTCAGCATGAGAAAAGGGTAAGTCAGTGTCAAAGAAGGACAGGCTGTCAGTGACAGGACTGGGACTTATCCTGCCCACGGCCCCACTTATGGCATGTGCTGTCCCCATTTGCACTGCTGCTTTCGTCAGCCTCTTCTCCCCGCAGCAGCCTGCAGCTCTCCTGGCTCCACGCTCTTCCCACAACCGACCACCAGCCTTTGCTCTGGGCTTCAGCCCTGCACTGTCTGACTACCTGCAGGACTCACCTGGCCAGCTGCGACCCGGTGCTCCTCCGGTAGCTGATAAATACATCGGTCCCGTTGGATGTGGTTTGCAGCGTTATAGGGGAGTGAAGCATTTCTAGGCATTGAAAACAGCAACCAAAAGTTAAAAATACCCAACAGGTCCTCCCAAATAACCCTCAGTGCTCGCCCCCACCCGGCCCAGCGGCAGCGGGACCCGCACCCCTTGCAGCAGTGAGGATGCGGACGCGGTGGAAACCCGTGTCGATGTGACAGTCCTCCTGCAGCTGCTGCTCTGTCACCCGGTGCAAGAAGTTGCGGTTGATGCCGCACGTCAGCAGGTTGTACGTGTACTGACGGAACTTGGGGTCGATGCCTCCCAGCCAGTCGGCCAGGTTGCTGCGGTCGCAGGTGGAATAGTTTGCAAAGGTCTTCAGTTCTGTCAGCTCCCGGAAAAACCTGGCAGAGAGACAAATGAAAGCCTGGGGCGGGGACGGGAGGCTGCTGGACCAGGCAGGACCTACAGACACTTGGTACCACATCTTTTATCTGCACAGGAGAGTGTGCAGGTGAAGAATGAGCTAAAGGAATAGAAAAAGAGAAGAACAGCTGTGTGACTGCAGGAGTGTTGGTCCTCAGGAGACAGAAGTATGAGGAGCTCAGCTAAGAGAGGAGAAGCTCAGGTAAGTTCCCATCTTTCTGGGTAACTCCCGTGTGCCATACATGGTCTCTCCCCATCCCACACCTCTCCTGTGCACTGGCCCCATTGCAGGAATCCCTCTGGGACTGCATACTGCACTGGAAAAGCCCTTTGGCATTTTAAGGATCTCCATTCCTGTCTTTGGAAGAAGGGAAAGTCACAGACCTCTTCCCTGGCTGTGCCACTTTGACCGTGAGAGAGACCAGCATTCCCTGGTGGCAGACCTACCTTTTCCGAGTGATGCTGGAGTCCATCCCCAAATCCTCCTGCAGCTCCTCCTCCGTCAGCCTCAGAAGAATGTCCCCATCCACCTGATGGTCCTGCCAAGAGAAATCCAGGCTGGAAAGGTCCCAGGAAAAGCTGTTGGGTGAAATGCTTACACCTCTTCTGCAAGATGAGGCAAAAGGGCCCATCCAGGTGTCCCTCCCCTGGCATGCAGCCCTACCAGGAAGCTCTGGCAGTATTTGTTGAATCCGATCTGCTGCAGCCACGTCTGCACCTCACAGGGCTTCCAGTTGGGAACTGTGGGCAGGATGCGACGAGGAACCTCCTCCCCTATCATGCGCAGCACCTTTTTGGCCAGAGAGGAGGTGGTGCTGCTGGTGGAGTAGCACACGACCCTCTTCAGGCTCTGCGTAGCCCCAATCTCACTGAAAATCTGGGGACACAAAGGAAGGAGACATCACTTTGCTTTTCCTCCTCCTCCTCACGGCCTGTGCCGGGCCAGCCAAGGACTGGGGTACTCAGTGACCTCATTTGCAGGGGAGCAAAAGGCACCAAGATACTGCTGCGGCCAACCCTTCCCTGATGCACCTCCTTCCTTCAGGCACAACCTACCCTTTACCTTTGTTTTCTTCTGCCTGGTTTTGATGGCAGCCTCGGTGCAGAGGTAGAAGGTGGCGATGCACTGCGCCTCCAGCCGCGAGCTGTCCAGCAGGGGCACCAGCCGCTGCAGGTCATCCGCTGTCCTGCCCTGGCTGTTGTCGCTGCTGCCCAACATCTCGCAGGCGAACTGCTCCGGGTCCAGCGAGGCGATGAACGGCTCCACCAGAGCCAGCGTCCCCGAGCGCTCCACCTCCTTCTCGATTTCTTTGTTGGTGGCCAGCACCGTGATGGCCAGGCACGCGTGCAGGCGGATTAGTTCATCATCTCTCGAGAACACCAGTGGGAAAAGCCACTCTGCCGTCCTCTTCTCGATCATCAGGCGCTGGTTGGCCTGCCCTCCGTACATGGCACAGTTGGCCAAGGCCATGGCGCAGTGCCGCAGCACGATGGGGTCCGTCCAGCGGCACCAGTAGAGGATAGCATCCAGGCCTCCGTCGGAGATGAGCTGGAAACAGGTCTCCTCTGTGTGTTTGAACATGTGCTCCAGGATACCAGAGACGCTCTGCGCCAGCTGGGGAACGTCTCGCTCCTTGGCCAAGTTCAGAATCACTCCCAGACCGATCCGAGCGATCCGATCCCTGCGGGAAGAAGAGGCACAGGGAGGTGAGGGTCAGGTAAGCCATACAGGGAGTGGGACCTGTGACTGGCATGTGGACTCCCCTGAGCTTCGGTGACGTTTGTCCCATGACAGCCAAATGTTTCGCTGTGTGACAAGGCTGCCAGACACGCTGCCACGCTGTGATGCAGTGAGATGCAACGAGCTGGTGTTGGAAGAACCTGAGTCTCATGGAAGAGTTTGTGATGAGACAGGATGTGGGGCACATAGCCCAGGACCACCATGCCAGAGGCTCTTGTGCTCAAGGTATGACATACACAGCAATTACCAGCACAGGGCAGGCTGATGCTGGGCTGGACATAGATCTGCTTAGTCAGCTTTGCTGGGAGTCTGTGAGCTGCTTCGTGTTCAGGGGTGAAAACTCATTTGTCCCTAACCAGTGCTGTCCTCTGGCTGCTCTCCACCCCAGTACCAACCCCAGGACAGGGGTTTCACACCTGACTGAGCAACCACACCACAGGGACATTTGAGAGGTGGGGATCTGCCTGTCCTGGGATGGCAGTGTGGAGGAAAGCGGATCATCTCCTCAATCCTCTGCTCTCCTAGGAGAGGACAGCAAGAGCCTGGGTGCTGCAAGGACGATCTTCAAATGACACCTGAAAGGGGCTGTGCCCTGAAAGCATAGACTGAGGAAGGGGGAAATGATGGGCTCTTGGCTGCCCTCCTGTGAGCTTGCCTGGGGCAGCTCCGTATCTGGCCTTAGAAATGACCCGTTTGGTGCCGTGATGGAGCTGCTCCATTCACAAGGCACAAGTGCTCCATCATTCCCCCTTCTCAGATGGCTGGGGAGGGGAAAAAGATAATGAAAGGCTTGTGGGTCAAGATAAGGACAGCTTAATAAAGGAAAAGCTGTGTGTGGAAGCAAAGGAAAACAAAAGATTTGTTCTCTACTTCCCCCCAGCAGGCGATGTCTGACCACTTCCCCAGAAGCTTCGGTACGAGTAGCGCTTGCTCCAGAAACCAAACATGAGTAAGAAATGCCCCCGCTTCCTCCTCCCTTCTCTTAGCAGTTATTGCTGAGCTGATGTCATATGTTACGGAACATCTCTCTGGTCAGTTTGGGTCAGATCTCCAGGCTGTGTCCCCGCCCAAGGTGTTGCCCATGCCCAGCCTAGAGGTGAGGGTGGAATGTTGGAGAGACACTTTGATCAGCAGTAGCCAGAACTGATGTGTTACCCACACCGTTCTAGTTACCGCTACAAAGCACAGCACTGTGAGAGCTGCTGTGGGGAAAATTAACTCCATCTCAGCCAGCCCCAGTACAACTATTTGGGAGGGCCCCCAGCAGTGGTGGGGGTGAAGATGTGCCAGCCTCTCTGGGGGTGGGAAGAGCAGTTCTGGGAAGCCTGTGACCCACATGGCTCACGCTGACCTTGGGGTGGGTTTGGCAGCAAACACTGTGGAGAGCTCTGGAAAAAAAACCTCTGAGCCTGGCTCCAAGCCCAGACTCAGCCACAGAGCTGGATGACAAACAGCCCCACCAGGTCTCCAATTCCCTGCAGCCCTGGGATGGAGACAGGCCCAGTCCAGCTCCTGGCTAAACACTGCTCCAGCTGCACATGGATGCTGGGAGAGGTCCCTAAACCAGAGGCTTAGACCCAGGGTGGGGTCCTACAGCTCTCTGCCATCACTTAGAGGTTGATGGTGGATCAGGCTCGGGGGAGTGCTGCTCCAAGACCCTGGCCCATGAACTGCTCCTGGAGCAGAGATGGCTGCTTTCTTTTGCTAGGAAGCCAAGTGCTGAATTCAGATCATGACAGTGACTTTTCCTGGGATCAGTTCCACTCTAATGGACTTTCCTGATTTAGCTGTTGCTTCTTTTTGCCTGCCAGTGTGTGCTGCAAGGCCCCAGGCTGTGAGTCATGACCTTACAGCAAGAGACATCACCCAGGAAGCTGGAGCAAGACCATAAACTTTGGCCAGGTTTCCTCCACACATGCCCAGAGCCCTGTCTGGGCTGGGGCACACCGAGGGAGAGCAGAGTTCCAGAGCTGTGCATTTGCCTGTGGGGTCTCGAGCAGGAAAGGCCTGATCCTGACCCAACCTGTGGCAGGTATACAGCTCCTTTCTGGGGCTGGCACACCATGGGCAGTGCTGCCTGGGTGTGCTCAACCAGACACGGGGCAGGGCAGAGAGTTCACTGGTTGTGGGACCTTGTGGGAGCGTGTTTGTGGTGTTTGAAGGGCAAGCTGTGTGAGGGTGCTGCATCAGCACCCCTGTGCATTTAGAGGTGTGGGTGCCACGTGGGCATGTGCACCCTCATACACACACACACCCCCCCCCCGCCTTGTGCTGATGCTTTGGCAGAACCAGCCCAACACCTCTTGGCTGTCCTGGGGATCAGCACACTCATCTCCAGCCTCTGAGCTAGGGGCTGTGGACTTGGGGTCTCTGGGGGACACTGACCAGCCAGCCCCCTCCTTATGGCCTTACTCCAGCCCTGGTCAGCAGCAGAAAGTCTCTGGGAGCCACTTTGTCCTCCTCCTGCTGTGGTTAGGGCTGAGGGGGAGTCATGTCTCATCCTTGGGGTTGGATGCTCTGGGCCAGCCAAACTGGCCCACCTCAGCCACAAAGGGTGTCTCGTCTGGGTGGCTCATGAGGACACCCTGAGCTGGGGCTGGTCCTTCTCCCTCCAGCCGTGGTGGGGGGTAAGTCATGCCATTGCCTGGGTGTGACCAGCAAATCGGGGATCACTCTGAGCAAATGCTGGGTGGGGGGGCTCACAGTGTGCAGCTGGGGGGTTTGATGCACTAGGAGCACCCAGAGCAAGGAAATTTGTGGGTGTGGGTGGGATGAGTGGAGGAAATACCTGCTTTGCTGCCCCGGGGGAAGGCTCTTTGCAGACTCACCTGTTTTCTGCCACCAGGATCTGCTCCAGGAGTTTTCCTGCCTGGCACTTTGTCTCCAGCTCTGCAGTGTACAGCAGGTTCAGCAGCAGGTCCAGGCCTCCCTCCAGGCGGATCACGTCGCACAGCACTTTGGCCACGTCCCTCCCCAGCGTGGGCATCCCCCAGGCTTCCTCCACCAGCTGGAAGACCTCGGCGATGGCCTTCCTCAGCTCGGCAGGGCCGGCAGCCTGCTTGGCGCAGGCGATGGCCCGGTGCAGAGCGGGCAGGATGCGGTCCAGGGCTGCCCGCACATCGGTGGTCACCCCGGGGGAGACTTCCCGGCGGTCTCTGGAGCTGCCCCCGCCTGCCCAGCTGCCCGCCTGGCTCACGCACTCGGGCACCACCAGCCTCTCCGCACCCGCCATGGTGAAGAACCGGCACAGTTTGTAGAGGCAGACGAGCAAGGTGAGCACCATCGGCATCTCCTAGCGCAGCATCCTTGGCCACCCGCCCTCCGGGAGCACCCGGCCAGGGCCACCACCCTCCGAGGTGGGACCCGAGGTGGCCTCAGGGGGAGGCACAGGAGGGGGGACGGAGCTGGCCCAGGGTCCAGCTGCCGGGCTGAGCCGACAGCTCCCGCTCCCTTCCCTGCCCTGCCGGGATGTGGAGCTGGAAGCGCTGGCAGGAGCCGCCTTCCCAGAGCCAGGCTCAGCATCTCAGGTCCTCAGGGGCTGATGTCACCCTGCGCAGGCGCCGCCCCTCCAAGGAGGGGCTCATGTCTGGGCAGTAGCATCCCCCTCCTCGCTGCAGATGCTCTGGCAGCCCCTCAGACCCCTCCTTCCACAGCCCTCCGCCTGCCCAGCCTGAGCTGAAGCCTGTCCCGCTGTCCCCATAGCCCATGTCCCCTCCTTGCCCGAGCCGCTGCAGAGCCTGTGGTCACCTCCACGGCGAGCAGGGACCTGCACCTTGTTTTTGCAGAAGGTCTCTGCAGGACCCTCTGCGACTGGTGAAGGGGTCACAGGGTGGAAATAAAGGGCTAGATGCTGTGGTGGCCACGGCCATGGTCACAGTGAGGTGGTGACCATCCTGGCACTGCGTTTTGAACCCATTTTGTAACGGTGAAGGGTGGTAAATAGCTCCCTTTGCGTGGTGGAAATTCAGGGCAGCTTTTCTGGTTGGATTCAGGATTTGCATGATAAAAGAAAGAGCAGAGGCAGCCTGGGCCTCTTTTATTTTCTTTTTTTTTTTTTTTCCTGGCGAGACGTGCTCAGGGCAGAAATGCTTTGGACACTTCTTGCCTGCCTGTGTTGAGAGGACCAGCCTAAATCCTTGGCTCCAAAACCAGGTTGTTGCCAGCTCAGACTGAGACTTAAATTCAAGTTGATGTTTTGATGCCACAAAGTCTCTTTTAATCCTCTCTGAATCCCCTACACAGGGACAGTCAGAGGAAAGAGACATTAGCCTGCAGTGGACAGTAAATAAGGCGCCCGGAGCAGCACAGTACTGCAGGAGAGGATCAGCACAGAACCAGTAAGGATTTTTTTGATAAATTATTATTAACTGGGGGTGACAATACAGATTGTTGTGATGCAGCACAGCAGAGGGGTCTGCTGCCTGGGAGGAGGCTGCTGCTTGTGGCAGGCAGAATTGAAACCATTCTCTTAGGCTTATCCCAACAAGCCCAGAGAGCTGAGTTTAGCTTTGCTCTGTTTTAGCTTTGCTCTGGTTTATCTTTGCTCTGCTTTGCTTTCTGAGAGGGACCTCCTGCACCAGCAGCTCTGGCTCTGGGAATGGCCGGGGTTCCTGGCCTTGCCCTGGAGGGTCAGCCCCATTGCCTGAGCTCTCCTTGCTGGCTCTGCCCAGCCCTCGGCTGCAAGGGCTCCCCAGGGCCCCACATACTCGAACCAGCCCCTCTTCTGGGGTCTCATCCTGTCATGTTTAGAGCACAGCAGCTGGGGAAGGGCTGACTGAGTCTTTATGGGTCTGTGGTTGCTGGTGGTTGAGAGCCTGGAGCAGCAGGGGGGAGCTTTGTCTCAGCCGATCAGCAAAAGCAGCTCAGACACTGCCCAGACGTTCTCCCCTCCAGCTTCTCCACAAGCCTGAGTCCTCTCAGGGGGCTTGTCCCTCAGGTTTGATTCAAGAGGGATAGGATGAAGCTTTAGTGCAACACTGGGCTGGTGCTTGGACTCAGGGACAATGCCAGCCCTGCCATAGCTGAGGCCAGGGGGCAAGGAGGGGGATGACAAGGTGGCAGGAGAAGTCCTGCCCCAACAGCCCATATCTAGTGGCTGCCCTCTGCTCACTGGAGCTTTCCAGGTGGAAATGCCTTTCACAACAGCAAAGCCCTTTCCGGCAAGGGTGGGAGACGCCAATGCTGGGAACTGCCTCTGTCCAAGCTGGCAGAGACAAGGCCCCTGGAGAAGTGGGCACTCTGTTCAGTTTCTTATCTCTCCAAATCTTCCATCACTTATTAAATCTCAGAGCTGTGATGCTCTTGCCCTGGGGACAGGATAGACCCCATGGATCTCCTGCTCCAGCAGTGCCACAGCAGCCAGAGACAGTATCTCCGTAGCCTTGTGTGCATTTGCTCCTTGTCCCTCATTACATAAACATCCCGGAGTTATCAGGAGCAGCCAAAAGAGCTGAGTAGACATTAATTAGTAACCAAAAAGATTGGTCAGAAAGGGAATGATGGGAGCAAAATACACAGGCTTTTGTTTGCCTACGACAGTGAAAGTGCAGAGAGTTCCCGTTCTCCCTCCCCTCCCTCCCTTCCAGCCACTCACCCCTGGCCCCTGGTTCCCATTCACAGAGGTGGCACCTACCCCATCACAAGCCACCATGCCCTGGGGCTCCCCAGATCTGCTCTGACTGAGAAAGCCAAAATCCCAAGAGCAAGTCCTCCCAAATGGTGATGTTTTGGCCAAGGATAAGACCAGAACTTTTCCCTTTTCCTTCAGAGCATCGCTCTCACATCCCCTCTCATTGGGTTTTTTGTCCGGCCTCTCCTTCAGATGGAGGCTGGGAGCTTTAATGACATGAGGTTTACTATGAAATAAGTGTGGCAGGACCTCAAAACTGGTTCCTCTGTCTGTCTGACCTGCTGTGCCACCCTGCTCAGTGCCCAACCTGCACCCAGGCTGGGAAGGCACTGGCAGCAAAGGCACAGCCAGCAGCTCTCAAAGCCGCCTGCGTGAGTGGGGAGCCCTGTCCCATCCTGTGCCCCCCCAAATATATCCAGTGTGATACAGGCTGCAGGGGATGCTGGGTGGGAGAACATCTCTGCCCCTTTCTGCTCTGACCTTGGCCTGTTTGTTTTCTCCCTCTGGGGCAGGCTGAGCAAACAGTAGATGCCAGGGCCCCGGCCGCAGCCGCGCTCCAGCTCACGCAGTCACAAGGAGGGCTGTGCTCCTGGACGCTCAGGATGAGGCTCCTCTTCCCTGCTGTGGTGCTGGCCCTGCTCGCCACTGCCCGTGCTGCTGAAGGTGAGCTGGAACTGGCCCCCCCTGCGCCAGGTGCCTCCTGCTTGTAGCCAGGGTGGGGATGGAGCGAGTGTGGCTCCCGGGCTGATGGAGGGGCTGGGGAGTCCAGGCGGGGTGAGCTGCGGACCACTGTCCTTGTTGGCTACACCTTGTAGCATGGGGAGAAGGCAAAATTTGCCTGAGAAAATCCCTGACCATCCTGCAGCCAGACCGCCAGCTTGGAGCTGGGACCCTGGCACAGCCTAGTCCATGGCTCCTGTCCCGGCGGGACCTGGGTGGGAGCGGGGAGAGGTGCCGCTTTAACCCTGGTGATGAGGTTCACCATAGGGAAGTAGGGTTCTCCTAGCCAGGATGCACCTGTGTTTGTTTTCACCGCTGGGGCTGGGCTGGGGGTGATGCATTGGCCCCACTGCCCACCCCACGTTACTCCTCCTGCTCTGGTGGGTGTTTTTTGCAGAGTCCTGCGAGGGCCGCTGCGAGGAAGGCTTCGACGTGCAGCACAAATGCCAGTGTGACACCCTCTGCATGTACTACCAGAGCTGCTGCAGTGACTATGCCACCGTCTGCAAAGCCAAAGGTACCAGCCCCGTGGCCACCATCCTGGCCGGGGCAGGGGTTGCCAGGGTAACCATGGGTGCCCAACACTGTGGGGGCTCAGAGGGGTCTGTGGTGGGTCAGCTCTGCGTGTACCAGTGTCCACAGGGTGAAGTCGGTGCCAGGATTTGGTGCTCAGGGTGCTGCAGCACCAAGAGTTTTGGCAGCTGTCCACAGCGTGGGGTCTGTGCAAACCCGTATTGCCTGCGAGCAAGCGACTCCCACACCCAGACCCTGTGGGAGATACTTGGGGGTCCCCAGGACCAACCTACTCCCTCCTGCAGTGACCCGGGGAGACGTGTTCACCTTGGCAGAGGATGACTACCTCGACTATAACTTCACTGTTGACTTGGGCACCGAGGCACCCCCCCCAGAACCGTTGACGCTGGAGCCCACACTGGAAGGCACGCTGGAGGGCACGCTGGGCCCTGAGATCTTACTGCCAGAGGTGCCCAGCACCACATCAAGTTGGTTCGAGGAGCAAGAACCTGAGGAGCTGTGCAGCAAGAGACCTTTTGATGCCTTCACTGACCTGAAGAACGGTTCCCTTTATGCTTTCCGAGGTATCTTGGGGACCTTTCCCAGGCACGTGGGTCACGCTGCCATGCCATCGCCCTGCCCTGGTGGCTGCGGTCCCTCCTGCAGCTCCCACCTCCCCTGTCTCCCCAGGCAGGTACTTCTATGAGCTGGACAAGACAAGCGTGCTGCCTGGCTACCCCAAGCTCATCAGCGATGTCTGGGGCATCGAGGGCCCGATCGATGCAGCATTCACACGCATCAACTGCCAGGGCAAGACTTACCTCTTCAAGGTGGGCAGGAGCCTGGCTGCAGGGTTGGGGGTGCTGCTGGGGCAGCCAACACAGCCCGCCAACCCACCCTGGCACCCTCCACGCACACACACAGACGCACACACACAGACACACACACAGTGGCTGCCAGTTATCCCCAAATCCCTGTGGCCATCCACAGCCCCAGGCAGCCACAGCCTCACCACGGGGCTTCCCCGCAGCTGCTCGCTCCCTTTGGCAGACCTGCATCTGGGGAGTGCTGCACCCAGTCCCCTGACCCCCAATCTGTCCCACACCCCCCAGGGCAGCCAGTACTGGCGCTTTGACGATGGAGCCCTGGACCCTGGCTACCCCCGCAACATCTCCGAGGGCTTTGAAGGCATCCCGAACAACATCGACGCAGCTTTTGCCCTGCCCGCGCACAGCTACCATGGCAATGAGAGAGTCTATTTTTTCAAGGGTATGGGGTCCAGCAAACAGCTCCTAGGCAGAGACTGGCACTGGCAGCCGTGGGCAGGACACCCCTCTGGCCGCTGCTCCCCCCTCAAGCACGTGCGCCCCACTAATGTCCCGCACATCCTCTTCTAGACAAGTACTACTGGTCCTACGACTTCGCCCACCAGCCCACGCAGGCTGACTGTGAGAAGTCCTCCCCATCTGCTGTGTTCAACCACTACGCCTTTATGAACCGGGACAGCTGGGAGGAGGTCTTCCAGATCCTCTTTGGCAGCAGGATGAGTAAGGGCTGGGCCAGCCCTGGGGCAAAGGGTTGACGGGTGCCTGTATAGCCCACACTGATGAGGTGCGAGGAGCGCAGGCACTCAGGGAGGAGGGAGCGATTCCTGGGAGCATGGGCAGGCTGGATGAGCTGCTCTGCTGAGTAGGGGCTCAGGCTGTGCACAGGAACCCCCACAGTCCACAGCTGCATCTCCCACAGTATCCCAAATCCCACCCTCTGCAGCCCTTATGCCCCACGCTACTGAGCCCTTCACCAGTCGTCTCACACCACAGCGTTGCTGCTGGGGACTGTTTATTCCCACTGGAGATGGAGATGCCACAGGAAAACCCCAGCCCTAGGCGAGAGAAATGAGAGATGGAGAGTGGGAGAAGGGGACTCAGCAGCACAGGGCTGATCCCAGCCGAGGGTGGGGGCGAGGGGCTGCTCCTGGCTCTGCCTGACCTGTCTCCCTGATCCCAGGCTGGGATCCTTTGGAGCATCCCCGTGGGTCTGGCAGCAGGTGCTGGGGGCTGCCTGTGGGGCTGGGCTCAACTCACCCCTCCCTGTTGCTGTCCCTCTCACTCACCCTCTGCCCCTTTGCCAGCTGGGGCGAGCAGCCCGCGGTACATCAGCAGAGACTGGCGGGGGGTGCCCAGCCGGCTGGATGCCGCCATGGCCGGCAGGATCTACGTGGCATCCCAACAGCCTCGGAGGAGGAAGTCTCGCCGCCAGCGCAAGAGGTACAAGAACCACCGGTCGCTGAATTTGGGTTTCTGGAGCTGGCTGCAAAATGACTCCGAGTCCGCGGGCGTTGAAAGCGACTGGCTGTCGGGCTCGAAGTGCGAGACCCTCCAGAGCGTCTACTTCTTTGTAGGAGGTGAGTCCGGGGTGGCAGGATCCGGGAGAGATACAGAACCAGGGGGGCAGGGGACGTGTCCTCTTGCTCTGCGATGTCCCTGCGCTCTGGGAGGCAGCAGGAAGGTGGCCAGGGCTGGCAGCTTCCTGCAGCTCTGGCCCACAGGCAGTCCTGACAGCCATCTCCCCTTCCTCCCAGACAAGTACTACCGTGTCAACTTGCGCACCAAGCGCGTGGACCTGGCGCGGCCCCGCTACCCCCGCTCCATCGCCCAGTACTGGCTGGACTGCCCACAGCCTGGGGAGGAGAGCACCTGAGAGAGGTCCTGCCAGAGCCGCCCAGCTGCGCAGCCCCTAGCTAGACAGAAATAAACTGCAGAGCTCCGTCCGTCCGTCTGTTCGTCCCATGGTCTGTGCAGTCCTCGTAATCCAAGGCCCCCATGTCCCCGAATGCTTGTGGTCAGCCTCCGAGGTGTAACAACTGTCCGTGGGCTGTTCCAGGTCCCCACTGTTGGCCCCGTCCCCAGCACGGCTGCAGCTGCTCAGATCTGCTCTGCCAGCCAGTCCAGGGCCTCTTCCAACTGGAGGAGAGGGACGGTGCTGGCAGCTGCCAGCCGGGAGCCAGTGGGGTCAGGTGTCCGGCACCCACAGCCCCATGGAGGAGTGGCTGGGTGCAGGATGGGTGCCCAACCCTGAGCGACCCCATCCCTCGCTGCTCTGCTCACCTCTCGGCTCTGGCAATCCCGGCCATGGTGGTGCAGAAGGGTTGACCCTTCCCCCGGGGGTGGGACAACGCTCAGGGACTGGCCGGTGCCGCTGAGATGAGCTCCGGCTCCTGTCCCGGTTCCTGCTGTGACAACACAGGAACAGACCCTGAGCCACTGTCTCACCACCCCAAGTAGTCCCAGGGGCTTTCTGAGCAACGGCTGATGCCCAGGGGGTTGGCCTCAGGCCCTGGTCTCACCGCTTCCCCTGGTGTGCCTGGGCATGCCCGGGGGGCCGATGAGAGCTGAGTAGACCCATGTCCTCCTGGCTGGGTGGCAGGACACTGGTGCTTCCCTCGGTGGGGACCTGTTGTGGTGCAGGGGGCCCTGGCAGTGCCTGGGGGTGAGCAGAGCAGTCAGGCTGCTGTGCCACACTGTACCACCCCCCTCTGAAGAGATTCCCGGGGCCATACCTGGGACATGATGGCATTGGTCAGCCCAGGGCAGCACTGGGGGCAGCCAGGGCAGCTGGAGGTGGGAGGCAGCTTCTGCAAGAGGCACAGCAGTGGATGGATCCTCACCCTGCTGTGGGCACAGCCCTACATGAGGATGCCCACGGAGTCTGGGAACCCCCCACACTCACCAGTAGCTGGGGGCCAGAGGCGGGTGTTGTGTTTGGGTGCCGGAGCCTTGCAGGGTGGCTGGGGGACGCCCCGGGGATGTGGGCACTCTGGAGCCGAGGCTGGGTGTCACAGGAGCGGGTGGCTCTGTGGGATGGGCCAGCTGGGGCACCACCACTGGGGTCTGGGATCACTCGGGGTGGCCTGGGGAGCACAGAGAGAGCAAGGCAGGGCATTGGCAGCCTCCAGAGAACCCACAAGCCTTGCCTGGCCCCAGGGAGTCCCTAGGAGACACTGGCTGACACAGGGTGCTGCCCAGCCAGGGGCTCTGGCTGGGAGCTCTGGCTGCCCCACTGGCCCCTTGAGCCCCTTCTCATGGGTCCTGCATGTGCCCCTCGTACCTCAGCTGCTCATTCTCCACCACGAAGTCCCGCAGGAGGCCATAGAGGCTGGGCCAGGCTGGGGTTCCCTCTGATGGGAGCTGCCCTTCAAGAGGGGAGCGATGCAGCCCTGTGGGGCCGTACCTGCCTCCCCAGCCCGGCCATGCCCCCAGCCTCGAAGGTGACCCCGGGACCTCCGTGCTCCTCATCGGCACCCTGGGCAGGCACAGCTGCTGGCGAAGGGAGAGGTTTTCCAGCTGCAGGGCATGGATTTCTTCCTCCAAGGTTTGCAGCAGCTTCTCCCGGGGCACCTGGGAGCACAAGGCGGTGGCTCAGGGTGGTCCCAGCAGGACAGAGCACCTGTCAGAGCCCACAGCCCCTGCCTGCTGGTACCCTGTTGGCTAAGGGTCTGGTGGTGACCCTCCGGGCCCGGCTGGCATAATGCAGGGTGCTCAGCGTCTCCGAGAGGCAGTGTGAGGAGGGGGAGATGCAGGCGACCTGCCGATGAGGAAGAGCCACAGGTGAGTTACCAGCCAGGGGGTCACTCATCTCCCTCCAGCGGGGCAAGATCCCGGCCCCCTGCGGCTTCGTGCAGCCCTGGCCAGCGCCTCCCTGCACATACCATCAAGGTGATGCCCGAGCCACCCAGGGAGCGGGCCAGCAGCCGGGTGAGCTTGCTGTCTCGGTACGGGATGTGCGTCCGCTTCCCTCGGGGCTTGGCCAACAGAGAGATGCAGTGCCCTGACCGAGGACGAGACACAGAGGGTGCAACAGGGCTCTGAAGGGGACCAGCAGCTTGTGCTCCCCTAGAGGAGTGCCCTGCCTTACCCAGTGCCAGGAGGCTGCGGTTGATGTTGTTGGCCTCCACGCAGAGCTCCCCACTGGAGCCGGTCTCCTTTACCCGCTCGCTGCCAGCCAGGTCCACGAAGCACAGTGTGCCCTGCTTGCTGGGGCAGGCGCTGGGCTGGGGGACCCGTGTTGGGAGGTGATGCTCTGGATCCCCTCGCCCCTTGTATGTGGCTTACAGCAGTGTCCCAGTTTCTGGGTCTGGGATATGGCTCCCTGCTGCTCGCCCCAGCCCCACAAACGCATCCTTGGGGAGGAGGAGGTGACCCCCCCCCCGCCTCCCCGGAGGCATGCCTCGCGTCGCCGTCCCCGCCCGGTCCGCCCCCCGCTCCGGCCGAGGCAGCTGTCTGAGCCTCGCTCGCCGCG